>JAYJMA010094485.1:0-38599 GCA_036873895.1 Parotocinclus cabessadecuia
TATAAAATGTTTGATATTAGTATATATGTACTGATTTTGAAATGATTTTCCTCTTTTAATTCTTGTATCATTAAAATTCATTTGGACTCTTGATTACGTTTAGAAATCTATCTGATCTGATCTGATCGAGATGGCGCTTTTGATAAGAAAAAAAGTCACGTCACGCTTAAGATCTTTCCCATCTGATCCCAAATGATCGATTATTTGATGTGTAATTAGTGGAACTGATATCGGTTTAGGTTACTGATCTCCTGAAGCAGTATAGCCCTTCCTGTGCTCTTGGTTGGTGGGATTATTACTCCAAACTTAATTGCCTAAATAAATGTTTTTAATTCTTACAATTAACATCTGAGCCTCTGAGGTTTTTGAGTCTTGGGCCCCTTTCCCCTCCCGGCAAGGTTTTTCCTTGCCACTGTTGCCGCAGGGTTGTCCGATTTGGGATCGGTCCTAGAAGATAATCTATAAATGTAAAGCCTGTGGACTTGCGAGTTCTCAGAGGCGGAACGACCCCCTCTCTGGATCGGTTTTACCTCTCGACTGGATGCATGTAATTGCCGCCCTTTCACAGCAATCCCTGGATAAATAGGCCGCACATGCCCATCAAGATTCCTCCTACTGTCACCGCTCCCGTTAGTGGACAGAAACCAGACGCTGGGTCCACGGATTAATTGGAATTCCACGGATGGAAATGGGCAGCCAGGTCTGCGTACAAGGGCGATTCTGAACCAACCGATGTTTGCGAGCAACATCTCCAGTGTTTAAACTCGCAACATCTTGAGCAATTTAAACTCATTATGTCGACTCGTACAGCACAGCTCCTCTGAAGCCCGGCACCCAGCAAAAAAGAAAAAAAAAAGAAGAAAGGAGGGGCGAGCAAAGGGGAAATGAACAAAACACATTCCTCCACTGCATCGAAATATGCGAGGCAGCGCCAGAGCTTTTGTTTGAAAGTCTTTGAGAGCCGAAAAATGGGATGGAGCATAAAAGCCAACCATTATAATGACCCCCGTTGTTAACAGCGCTGGGAATAAGCACCGGGACTTGGTGTTTTGGAGAGGTAGAAGGAGCTGGTCCAGGGCAAGATGCTGAGGAAGTGCAGAGCAGGATGGCAGTTACTACTGTCGTGCAATTTAGAAGTGAGGTGGCACCGGCCCAAAGGAGCCGAATGAGATGGAACGATCCATCTGCTTTCGGCTGAACCCCAAAAAATGGTTCGTCGGCTCATAAAGCAAGGAAATGCAATAATGAAGCGCTTATGCAACCTCGATTCGTCCCGTAAAAGTTCTATGGGTAATTGATGGAGATATGCTGCCAGTCCCTGTGCCCGTTTATGAGTGAAAAATGAAGGCGGAAGCAAAGACAGATTCGTGCCAACGGGCATTACTCACCCGTCCGTTCACTCCCTTGCTCAAACCGGCCATGCTGTCACTTTTCGGGAAGTTACGGCGAAACCAAACCAAACCTTAATCACGTCACGTCCGAGTTTGAACCCCAAGCTGCTGGCGCTTGGCACCTGTGTGCCAATGGAGTGACTCACATAAACACAGGGGGAACATGAAAACTCTACACGGGTAGTAGCCATGCAGTAACTCAAACCCTGGGTTGTCACCTCAAAGCTTCAAAGACCAGAGTTTGTGGGTTACTGGAGAGTTTGCATGTTTTCCCTTTGTCCACATCAGCTTCCTCCTCAAGTTCTTCTGGATTCGTATATTATATACTGATACTGATATTAGATCCGTGTAGCAGGTTTGAGCTGACCTTTGACCCATGGGGTTGTAGATCTCGTTGCTCTGGCAGCTGCTGATGGTGATGGGGTCGAAAAACTGGAAGGACCGAAGGCCCACGCCCGAGATGGCCACCAGGGAACAGCGGAAGATCAGCAGGATGGCTTTGGTGTGGTAGAATGCCATGCTCAGGTCGTGACTCACTGGGATCACTAACGGATTAACCCGGCAGCTCAGGCGCCAATCACCTGGAGAGGGCGGAGTCTCAGATAAATACGTCATAATTCATGTTTTTAATTAAGCCAAATAAAGCAAGAAAAAAGAAAGAAAAATGAAAAGAACGATAGAACAAAAGAAGGAAAAATATTGAAACAGAAATACAAAGAAAAAATATGATTGGAAGAAAGAAAAATAAAAAAGAACAATAGAAAGAAGAAAGAAAAAGCAATACAAAGAAAAAGGAAGAATGATAGGAAGTAAGAATAATGAAAATAAATAAAAAAGAAAGAAAGAATAACAGAAAGAAAGAAAGAAAGGAAAGGAAGGAAAAACAATAAAAAAAAATAAAAAAAATTTAAAAAGAAGGAAGGAAAAAGCAGAACAAAGGAAAAATTTTAGAAAATTATAGGAAGAAAAAATAAAGAAAAAGAAAAAAGAAAAAGAAAGAAAGAATAGACAAGAAGAATAAGAGAATGCTGAACAAAAGAGGAAATAGAAAATAGTCAAATGTTTGAATATTTAAATGAGTCTGAATGTTTATTTATTCTCAGAACCTCTTTTTTTTAATCTGATATAATTCTTCACACACCTAAGCTGTGGATCTTCTCCTTGGTGTCCACCAGCTGCACGGTGATGTTACACTGGGTCTGATCGAAAATGCTGGTCCCGTCCGCCGCCAGGTGGATGATCACCGCCGCTGCTACCATGGGGTGTGAGAAATAGGCCTGTAGGGGGCATAAGTGATTAAACTCTGTTAATAAATTAGAATGTCTCCTTCAGGTGATCTAAAAAAACAAGAGGGAAAAAGGTGGAGCAAACCTTGAGCCAGTACTGACGGTACCAGGAAGTCTGCTGGGCCTCGCGACACGGAAACCATGCGTACTGGGAAATGCCATGGGACAGGTCGTACACCTTCGATTGGCACGTCTGGAACAGAGACCAAGGCAGAAGGTCATACCGAGGACGTGGAATGAAAGGATAACGTGGGCATGTCATAATATATTTAAAGAATTCAGAGGGATTTAATTGGGGGCGCCGAAACTAGGCCTAAAGCCCCAATCAGCAGTCAGCGAGGTCAGGCAAGGTCAGGCGAGGTCGCTCGCCCCGTAACACGAGCCCGTTCCTGCTTGGAGACGGACCACGCTCACGTTCTGCTGATGGAGCTTTGATGCTTTCAGGTGAGACGAGTCTGTGGTTAGAAGAGAAGTCCTGATCGGACTGAACTCTCTGACCTGCCGTGGAACAGGAAAT
The DNA here is from genome assembly GCA_036873895.1 of Parotocinclus cabessadecuia. Classification (NCBI taxonomy): domain Eukaryota; kingdom Metazoa; phylum Chordata; class Actinopteri; order Siluriformes; family Loricariidae; genus Parotocinclus; species Parotocinclus cabessadecuia. The sequence goes on from JAYJMA010094485.1 coordinate 3,195, forward strand.
AAAAGGTAAAGGTGAGGACATCAATCATCCTCGCAGGAACGTCCAAACAAATCTGGGGAAGCCGTCAAAAAATGATTAATGGTCCTCCTCCAGCGCCAGAGGTTCTTCAGCTCGGCGTCGACGTTTCAGGACGAGAAGCTCTGTGCTGCGTGACATGAAATACCGACCGGACTTTTCCACTGAGCCGGCGAAATTAAATATTAGTCATCTGAGCTTTAAACGTTATCAGAGCAAAAACAACCCCCATAAAGTCGTCTATCTGCCCCGCAGATCTGCCCACGCAGCTGATTTCACGAGATGCTCCACAGACCTGAAGGTTGAGACAAGGTGGCCTAACCCAGCGTGACTCCGTTACAGCCTCTACTGAACAGGAGCGCTGGGAAAATGGGAAACCAGAAGGTTCCACCACTGACCAGCAGAACATCTCAGTCACTCATAACAAACAACAGAGCTTAAAAAAAAATATTGTAAACCATCTACATGAGGTCCTGAAACTCTCGCCTCATGCTTGGAGATACAGTATACTTCTTGGAGAGCTTATTGTATAAATAAAAATAGAATAAGAATAATCATAAATAATAATCATATTCATTTCATATAATATTTGATAATCATTTAATACTAATAAACTATTCTTCTTACTGTATTAATAAATATATATATTTTTTTTTATGTAATTTTTTTTGGTGTGAGTATTTCTAAACATTGTTTATTAAATATATTGTTTGTTTACTTTGTGAATCTATGGGCAATTTTAAATTATCTGCCTTTTTGTCAAAATCGATTTGTTTTTATGGATTTCGCTGTGAAATATATTTTATTAAATTGAAAAAAAAAAAACGTTTTTGAGACCTGATGAAGTATTTTCTGTTGCAGACCTAATTTTGTTTAGTCTGTTCTTTATTCACAAAAATGACTCAAATAAAATAAGAAAAAATAAAACTATAAAAAAAAAAATTTTAATAGTTTTATTTTTTCTTATTTTATTTGAGTCATTTTGTGAATTTTCCTAATGCTGTTTACAAAATTAAAAATATTAAGAATATTTTATTTCATTCTTTTTTTGCTTTCTTTAAAATATATATACTATTTTTTTTACATAAGTATTACCAAAAATTCAGTCCTATAATTACATAATTACTGAAATACTTTTTTTTTTATTAAATAAAAAGGATTTTTACAAACAGCATGAGGAGATTTTACAAACAATAACTCAGTTTAAAACAGTTTTCACAATATGAACCTCCCCAAAATTAGGTCTGCAACAGAAAATGCTTCATCAGGTCTCAAAAATGTTTTTTTTTTCCAAATAAAAAGAGCAATTGTACAATTTAATAAAATATATTTGACAATGAAAGCCATAAAAATAATACATTTCAACATAAAGGCAGATAATTTAAATCTGTCGATTGATTCAGAAAGTAAACAAAACTATTTATTTAATAATAAAAAGATTATCAAAAATCAACATTATTATTATTATTGCTATTATTATTTATGAATACAGTAATCTCTTCAAAACATGAGGAGATATTTTACAAAAAGATCCTGGATCCAAGCATAAATAAATAAATAAATGTATTAAGCAATTAATTCATATATAAAAATATAAAATAAATTATACTTTTTGTACAATATTAGAAAGCCCAAAATTAAATCTCTCAATAAAAAAAACATTTTACAATAAAGTGAAAAAACAGCTTTAAAAATATATGATAACTAAATTAAAAGTGTTCAGAATCGAAATTATTTGACCTCAATTAATGTGTGTGTGTGTGTGTGTGTGTGTGTGTATACGTGGGGGGGTGTTGGTGTGTGTGACTCTCTATAGAGGCCCCTACATGACTGCTGGTGGGGGTCTATGCTGCTTTGGTAGAAGGTTCGAATAATTGTGGGTGCTGCTGATGCTCCTGAAGCCATATCTAGATCGTGTCATGTCAGATGTTGTGATTCCAAACCTAAACCACCTGGAGAAGCTTCAGAAAGTCCTGAAAAGCGCTGCTGGATGATTGTGGTCTCCTACTGTACAGCCACCGCCAAACAGAGCTGTCATTATTTTGATTTGGTTGTTAAGGAGAGTAAATAAATCCAGACCCCCCAACCCAGCAGGTCTGAGAGGAAAAGCTGGCCAGGAGCGGTGAGAGGAAGTCTCCCCGTAGACGGCATTCCAGCCTGGTGACATCATCGCTAAACCACAACACAGCAGCCAAAGTGAGGGCTAACACAAGCAACGCACAGGGGAAAATAAACCAATAAAACAAATGATGTACAATAAATCATCAGGAACCACAGGTCGCCGGAATGCGATGGGAGCTTGTAAAAAGTGGAGCGGGAGAGGGCGAAAGAAACATGACGTTCCACGTCGCGAGCTTGTTATGGGACGCACAACGAAAGCGCGTCGCTAGGTTACGAAACGAATCCCCGTACACCTAAAGCGATTAAGTGACACGCTTCGATCGGGTAAACGACCCTGCTTGGACACGCCACCAGCACAACGATCCCACGTGAAACAGCGCTACCACCGCCATGCTTCACAGCAGTGTCAAACCTTCAGAAGGAGAGGCGGAAGCACAAACGGGAACTTTATTCTCGTTCCGTCAGTCCTAAAGACTCACCAATCACCTGTCCGAACTGGACGTTTATCAACTGAAACTCAAGAACAACAAAATAAAAGTCAAAGATAACAGAATTAACATAGTGTCTATTTATATCCGTTTTGATTCGGGGTTCGTAAGATAAAGCACACAAAAAAATAACCTACAAGCACCGGCTCATGACATTAACGGCAAACGGATATAAAAAATAGGAATCAAACATAACACGCCAAAAAAAAAAAAACTGCAAGAAAGTAAAAGAGCAGCTGTCATCTGGGGGCGCCGGAAGATCCGCTTAACCCGCCTCCGCACCAAGAGGAACTCTCGAAACACTCGAAAGACCCTGGCAAGAAGGAAACACGGAGCGAGAGAACCCGGGAACGAACCACGACAAGAGCGCGACCCATAGAACATGACTCGACACAGCCGGAGAATTTTATAAGAAGAAAAACTTGTATACAGATGCAGTATACAAACCAAAAAAATTTGGCAAGGCGTAAGTCACATTCCGTGTGCCTGCCTCCCCAAAGTTCGGTCCCATGCTCGCTCCATCCCCTTTTGCCTTTTTCTATTGGCACGCCAAGTTTCGGAAAACACACACGTATGTTAACGACTGTGACGCTCCGTAAAATCTTCATAAATCAGAGCCGGTTCTGAGTTCTGCATTAAAAGCGGGCTGACCAATCAGAGCTCGGTTGCCGAGCAGAACAGCTCAGACTGTGAACAGGGCCTTTCGAACTGACGTGTCTTTTTTAAAATCTTTTACAAACTATTATGTATTAATGAATATATGTGGTCTGTCTATTTAATAAATGACTCAACAAACTATTTTAATTCTCAGTTCGTGTCGCTAGACTTTAGCGACCCCCGCCCTGAATAAAGACGCTCGTCGGTAATTCTAAGCAAATATCCTCCAGCGCGCACTCCCGAAAACAAAGTGGGCCCAGGATGACTCGACGCTGGCTTCCAAGATGCAATTCAGACCAGCTGTAAAAGTTTGGCAGAGGAGAGAAGAGGACGGGAGAGTGGGGGGGTGTCTTACGGAACACCCCCGTCCCTTTTCGCCCCCATACCCCATACCACCCTGCCTCGTCTCTTCACCACCCAGGAAAAACGCAGCAGACCTCCTGTGTGCAGACTTGGGGGCTTTGTTTGAAAATCAGCACCTAATGGAGAAGCTGGAACTGGACAGTGTGGACCCACAGTCAGGGTACAGTAGAGAATGAGGTGCCAAAGTGTGGGATTGGGTACGGGCTATGACCCTACCCTTTAAACCCATCTATTTTGCTAAAAAAAAAAAAAGTTCCACACACAAGAGTTCTCTCCTTGGGATACAGTCTGAACATCTGCATAAGCTTTGAACATGCCAGTAAGGTGGCTCATCCCTGGGTCTGAATGATTGATAGCGTGATGCCCTGTGATGGACTGGTGCCCCGTCCTGGACGTCTTCCCGGCCTGCACTCAGAGGTTCCGAGAGAATCTCCAAAACCGCCACAGCCCTCGTCAGTATCAAACCGTTAATAAAGACGAATGAACGAGCTAACACTGGGTCACGCTCCCGTGAAATACAAAAGACGTTTGGGCACACGGAAAGGAACGAATTAAAAAAAAAAAAAAAAGATTTCTGTAGGAGGTGCCCAAACTTTTGAGGTGCCAAGTCACATTAGAAAGACGCCCAGGTTGAGCGTCCACCCTTCGTTTGGATAACAGGGGACGTTCTTGTGCGGAGAAGCTCAGTTGTACCGAGGAGGTCGACCTGATCAGCCACAACTCTCCAGATCCTCCAGAGGAATCCGATGTGCCTGATGTTCTGCTCCAAACTGCTAAGTGAGGAACAGCTGCAGGATCTGGCAGTGAAAGTCGGCTCAGATTGAAGCAAGGTGCACTTGCTTTTTGTTTACAACCCAAACAAATCATCAGCAGATATGGAGGGTACTGTGGTCGCCGTCTCCTGAACGTCCATCTCCTGAAGGTGCTGCTGATCTTAGAAGAATGTGTTTTGGAAAAAACTTCTGATCGTTTGTTCGTTACGTTCCTTTTTTTCATAGCATGCGTCTGCTCTGTGTGTGTGTGTGTGTGTGTGTGTGTGTGTGTTTGTGTGTGTTTCTCCTTCTCACTGCACATTCTCAGTTTGTCTATACTCTCGAAGCCGTTTATTTTCCCTGAATGCATTGGATAAACTGAGATCTGCTTTTTTCTGCAGAAGCAGAGACAAACAGGAAAGGTGCTTGCCAGCAACATCTGCGAGACATTTGCGGGGAGACCTGGGTGAGCTTTGATTCGCCATCACGACGCACAAGAAACCCTGCTTAGATCCTTCCACGTGAGGTAATGCCTCTTCCAAACCTCAGAGTCGAGCGGGCAGACACAAATCTTCTTGCTTACCTAACAGCTCTTGTTTACTACCACAGGCCACCAGCTGGAAGCAACATGGACACGCGGAACCCGAGGCTCATGAGGACACGGGCTTAGTCTCAGGGGCTTCGGGAACACGTTCTAATGGGAGGCTCAACCAATGAGAGCGTTGACCATTTTAATATCATGCCATCTTCCCGGCTCACCTACACTTCCATGTACCTAACGTATCTAACGACCCTGACTGGGTACAAACGGAAGAATTAGTGTGTATCCTTTACTCACAGGGTACGGTTTATCGACCATCTGATCAACCAGCGTTTCCCAAAACTCTCATACTTTGCTCATAGAGCACAGAGAAAGCCAAAATATATACGAGTCACGTTTCCTATCATTCGTTACACGTGATATATTAATAAATACATAATAAATCGATGATAATAAATATATACTAATGCACCCATCATAAAATAATAAATAAATAAAATAATATATATCATATTTTATAATATGTTGTGTAAAAATGTAACATTAAATAATGAATAGCCTAAATGTATGAATTATTATTATTATTATTATTATTATTATTATTATTCAGGCTAAGGTGATGTAAGTTTTGGAAATAAATGCTGATGTTTCTGTTTCTCTTTTTCTTTCAAACTGAATCCAAGTCAATACATAAAGTCACCTCAATATAAACAACTACATCCATTCTATACATTTATTATAAAACGTGATAAACAGAATAATAACAATAAGAAAATTTCGATCTGCCCTCGGAAACGAAAAGGAACCAAATAAAGCAAAGCATGTGAAAATGCAGAAAATTCGATCGGATCCTGAACGAGAAGAGCAGGAACTGGTTTTCCCGTCAACCAATCAGAGAGCAGATTTTATTTCAGCGTGTACAGAAACGATGGATTTATTCTGTTTGAATGGATTGTTCACGATAGAAAAAGCTCAGTTTAGAATTAACTTTACCTCAGACAAACACATTGGTGTCGACCAGGGTCAACATGGGTCAATCTGACCCAAAGGCAAGACCTAGTCTAAATGAGAGCAGGCCCTCGTTTATGGTCGAGTCACCTGGAACTCGGCATTTAACCTCGGGTCTACAACTGTAGTTGGAACTACACAACTGAAGGATAAAACACTGTAAGGTGGTGTTGGTGCCACACATCTCTGGAAACCCTGGTTCCTGCAGGTCAGTGTGGGTTTTCTCCATGTTTACTTCCACCTGCCTGTAATGGACTCGAACCCATCGCATTCTAGACCCTATATATATATATATCCCTGGACAGAACAGGCAGGTTCTACGTTCAAAGAGTGTCCTTTCACATCAGATCTGGAAAGCTCATGGCCTTTACCCATACCTGACACGTACAGAGAAGGAAATCCCAAACAAATGAACCCTAATCCAGTTGGACCAATTTTCACACAGCTCCAGGAACCCTGGTTAAATCCTGCCTAGGAGTTCCAAATCTCCTCCAAGCCACCAAGCACTCCACTGGCACCTAAGAAGATCCTGATAATTCTGGACTGGATTAATTAGGTTAGCCCCAACAACAGTAATCCAGACGCAGGTTTGACGGTGCACTCGATTCTAGGATAAGTGTGATAAATTTCACGGCTGGCCCTCATTCCCCTGTAGGCACCCGAGCAAAACGTGCGGTTCGCCAACGGCTTCCCAAAAGAGCATTCCATACGCGAACCACCTCCACATAAATGCCATTCTCTCTCGGTTCCTTCCAGAGCCACTGGCCACGTTTAACCCGAAAACCTGATGTGTTAACAGCCAGTCGTGTAAATGGAGGTTTTCAGTCTGGGAAAACCAGACGGTCCTTTTTTTAAAGCCTATGTGGTATGGCACGGGACTGCACTTTTCCCTCCCTGTGTGCTTCTGCTGCGTAAAGACTGAGGAAGTGGGAGGATATCTTGAGCTATAAAAGGACACCTGATATTTGTAGACTAGGTCAGAATGACTTTGGACTTTCGGTGGCATGAAGCCTTTCAAACGGACCCCTCACCCCAGCGGACATGTAAAACGAACTGGGGTTACTCGGGACTGTAAATCAGCGCTCTAACCTACCGAGCTAGCCCGGTTTATATCAGGCGTCTGGTGAGACGAGGTCTGCCGGGTCACGGGAAAGTTTGTTTTTTTTTGCATGAAAGGTCCAAAGTAGGTCCAAGCCTTCTCCAAAACGACCGTGGATCCCACACATGCACTCTAAAGCTGTAAGACATTACCGTAATGTGACTTTGCAGTCAAATGGACTGTTACTAATGCACCCCTGTGAGCAGTCGCCCATTCCATGCCGCGCCGGCTCTCGGGTCTGTCGTCAGCGCTCTACGTGGCCCTCCGAGAGTATCGGGGCTTGCGTCAGCACCTGGTGCGGCATAGGGTCCCGGTGGAAGATCACCTATCAGAGTCCTGCTTGTTGTTAACCTGCACGGTGCTGCGAAATCCCTCCAGGCCAACTTCGGCTAAAAGCGGCGTCCCAGAGGTGGAACACTGTGAACAAGATGTTCTGAAGACGTCGTGTTGGGAGAACAACGAGTCCCGTTCCAGCTGGGCCAGATTTGGGTTATGGGGCCTTAATTAGTCTCACGCTGGTGAGGATCAGAGATAAAAGACCTTCGTGACTTGGTATGGTCAGTCATTTTGGTGTGGGACTTCTGACAGGCACACAAAATGGATTTGTGTGATGGGAGAATGTGTGAAGAAAGTGACTTGTGGCAAGTCTTTGTAAAACGCTGGCCGAATTTCAGGCAGCCCCTGCTGTTCTGCATGGTGTCTGTGTCTGTATATTTTCATACCCAAGTACACAACTGGCTCGCTGCACGCCCTGGGAACTGGACCAGGAGAGCGGATTTTCTCCATGGAAGCAGTTCCTCGTATGGTTCCTGAGATGTTCGAGGATCTACAGGTCATGACAACGTGCATAAAAAAGCTGGTAAAACGCTGATCGCTTGCACTGGTGAGTTCCTGCTGAAGGTCTGAGCCAAGAACATTTCTGCCCGGCCCACACAGAGCGACGGCGCGAGAGAAACATCCTGTTCCTTCTGCTCTTGAGATCCGCAGGGTGAGGGTTTCGGCCGGTGGGTGGTGGATGTTCTTGCGTACAATGAAGATCTGATCATTTGACCTAAAAGTCTGCGTGTTCTTCACGGTGGATAGCAGCCGTGGCTCCAGGCCTGTTGGCATCCAGGACCCTGCCCTTCCCTCCATCCTCAACTTCTTCTTCTCAAGCATCCGGGCTGATCCCTATCGACTGAATTTGTTTCCCGTTAGAGGGCCTGTCCTGACCAGACCTTTGAAGGAGCAGAGCCGTAGCCAGGGATGCGAGAAAAGACAGCAAATAACAAGAAAAGGCAGCAAGCAAGCATGGCGCGCGCATCGTCCGACGACCGTGTTTACTCTTCACGGGTACTTCTGAAGGGCCGTGTCTCACATGCTGGGTTTTAGATGATTGGACTTGATTAGAGATGATCAGATACGATGCATACGGGTCGTAACACGCCAGAGAGGCGCACAAAAAGAAAGCACTCAGAAGAGGATCTGAACTCTGAACTCTAAAGAACGACGCTCGTCACGGGGCCATAGCTTTGTTTAGGTACTGTTTGTTTCCTTCCTCTTAAGGCAGCACCCATTAAAAAAATAAAAATGAAAGAAAAAAAACAGAAAAGATAAGGTGAGACCATCCACAGAATGGACTTCAACCAGCTTAAGCTGTAGTCACGTAAAGTTTTTATGCTACTGTAATGTAAATATTAAGGTAATTGTCACAAGAATACTGCGTACAAATGATATGTAACTCTATTACCAACTACACCACATCCAAAACCTGTACGTTTTAAGCCCATTCCTCTCACGACTAAATATAAACATAAATAAACATCCCTCACTGGCTGCACACAACCAAGAGGGAATGAGCCAAGTTATAAAAACACTAATTTCCAAATAATACATTATCAACTAATAAACACCTGTAAGGGGGTAAAATTCGGAAAAATGACAGCAGCGTTACTAGTAGGACTCACATGACCGGCACTCGGCACTTCTAGATATATATAGATGAGGCCAAAACTGCACGTTAAGGCAGCATTAAGCTTTGTTTGGATGGTCTGATATCTAATGTATTAACTTCCCAGGTTTTAGGGGTGGTATAGAGAGTTTGGGGCATGAATTCCAGCACCTACCCTTTGGGGACACAGAGCACAGGTGTTTTGGAACCCTTTGTAGACTGATCCTGTAGTATTTGTAGTTCATAATTTCCCATTTTGTACAAGTTCAACACACACACAGTGGTAAACTACAGCCAAACGTTTGAGGGCATGTTGTCATGAATGCGTTCAGGTAGTTTACGTGCACCCGACACAGGTGTGCAAATGCACGCAATGCTGGCACCACACCTAATGCCAGGAATAAGCTAGCGGGGTGTGAACCTGTATAGAGCTGTTGAGTGGTGCAAATGTGTTCCCTGGAATCACAGTGAAGTACTTGGGATTATTTGGGGAATTGGGGATGGGATTCGGTGATGATCATCCAACATCCTGACCTCCCTAATGCTCATGTCACTGAAAGCAATCAAATCCTCACAGCAACTTTCCAACATCTAGTAGGAAGTCCTCCCTGGACATTAGAAAGCAAGAGGATCTCCGAATGAGCCGTCCAAATACTTTTGTCCATATCGTGCATTATGGAAACACCCAGATGATTCTGCCGATTCTCCACGTGCACCACTGCGATGATCCAACGATGAGGGAATTAGGAAGCGCTATCGACTGAAACTGAACCGTTTCTCCATGTTACACACTCAGCAGGCCCAAGGAGACCTGACAGCTGTCCGCAGAGCGACCGTGAGCACGAGAGGGCTGTTTCAGAAGCACTTCAAGCGCCAAATTCCCATCGTTCATCCTTCAAGCGGACACAAGGATGACGTCTTTCACATGGACTACATCGTACGACCTCGGACGACCTCAGCTGAGTCCTTTCTGTCTGACTTTGATCTTCTCCAGCTAAAGAGAGTTGTTAAAGGCCCCCAGGTCCATGAGACCCCGTACGGTCCTGGTTGGGACAGGGCCAGGTCGTCGTGCACGGGTCAGTATGTAACTTTAAGAGAGTTTTAGGTTCTTGTAGACTCTTGAGATGTTATCTTCGGGCAAAGAGAGCTGCACTCCAGCCTCCTTTCCCACGTCTTTATCCCTCGTTTCTACCATTTTAGCTGGACATCTTATGACCCTTTTAGCCTTCCACATAAAGCGTAAGTAAATAAAACGCGCTGTGAATGAGTAACAAGCAGAGACATGTATCTGCATAGGTACAGTATGATCGTGCCATTTGCATGCTCTCCCTGAATCTGTGTCCAGCAACAAAACCGGACGAGGTGTAACTGGCACGTAATTTCTGAGCTGTGCCCACTCTGTGATCCACGTTATGGATGCAAAGTCAGAGACAGAGCTCAGCGTCGGTGCTCACGGGATGCTGGTGGCTCAATATTTTTGGTTGGTGGACGTTTCTTAGTCCAGCATCAACCATGAGGTGTTTAAAAACTCCAGCAGCACTGCTGTCTGAGCCACTCTGATTGCGATTTAGAGTGTTAATGGTTTGTGCATCTAATAAAAGCTGGGATCGAGTTTGTAATTCACGTTCTTCTTTTTGAGTTTTCGGTCAGTCGCTGCTCTGTTACGTAACGAAGCAGACCGCCCAGGCGGCACCTCCAGCGAAGGAACCGAGCATGAATACCCCAACATTGCAGCGCACAGAATGACACCTGCTAGACGCTTAGCTCATTTTTATGTTCCCTATATCCCACTGTATGGGCGCACATTTAAAGAGTACGTAAAAGCGTTCACATATTTATGGAATAGAGGATCCAAACCGTACCTTGGTGACTGCTGGATATCCCGACGCCACCTCGGCTGGGCAGTACAGCCTTTCCTCGTGAGACGCCTCCACCGAAGTGGCCCACTGATCCAGGAAGCCGGTGGGCGTGTACAGACCGCAGTCCCTAACGCTCGTCTCATGCTCAAAGTCCTCACAGACTCCGTCACCATCGTAGTAGTAGCACATGCTGGGCTTATCTGTGAGACAAACAGAGAGAAAAAGAGATGCTTAGTGGTCAGGACTGAACCAGGACAGGGGTGCGGGGAAATGCCCAACTACAAACAGTAACACTGCTCCACCATGCTTCACAGTTAATAAAACAACTTTTATGATAACACTCTGTCCAGCTTCACACTTCCTTCTACGCTCCTCTCACATTGACCTTTTATGGTGGCACCTCCAATTTTCAGAGTTGCTCCAAAACTGTTTTGCGGATTAATTTAATTCCAGAGTTGCCATATCCCACTAGAGAAATAAGCAACCCATCTATGGTCTTTGGTAACAAGCCCAAAGGAAGCAAAGATTCTCAGTATAAGAGGATCTGGATTGGAAAAATATTAACAAAAAAATAATCAAATTAGTAAGACCCTAAGTTTGTGGGGATCTGTGCTTTTTTTGGGAGGGAATGGGGGGGAGCAAAGAATAGCGGCATCGTCGCTGGGTTCTAGGTTGCTGTAACTGGGGAATCTGATTGCTGTGGTTTGGTCGAGTCTCGTTCACATCCCAGTTCCGTTCCGGCATCTTTTCTTTATCCGAGAGGAGCTGCTCACGCCCGCGCTGGCCTGCTCGTTTTCATTCTTCGCGCTCCAGCAGGAGTAACGGCAGCCTGAACCCGGTGACACGAGAAACCGTAAAAGTGCCGAGCCCGAGATTAGCAGTAGGTGCCTTTGAAAAAAGACACAAAAAGGCGTTTTGTTTCCCTCCCATCTCCAGGAGTGGAACGAGAGCAAGGGTGGAGGAAATGAGGGCCCTGCCTGCCAGGATCAGTTTCGGAACACAAAGGCGAGACGAGGGGAAAGAGAAGAGCGCCCCCAGTAAGGTGAGAAAGAGGGGCCAGTTTTGCGGCAGAGTTACGTTTTTTTTTTTTATCTTGGGGGCTGAAACCATTATTGGGATAAGAAGGGGCAAAAGACACCGGGGAAGACGTGGAGGGAAAAGAACAGAGGGAGGGATTGGTTTTCCAGATTTCCTGCCTCCCTGTCCGTCTGTGCATCCTTTCTCCTTGCTTTTCGCCCAACCTCTCTCGTCCTGGCGCACTCTCTCACCCCCTCTGCCCGTCTTGACCGTTTCTGCGTCACCTCTTCAACGCTCACATCCACATTTCATCCATCTGCTCCCTCACGATCAATCTCCCTCTCCATGACGCCCTCCTCTGCTGCACCGCATCATCTCCGTCTTCCTTACTCCCTCTCTCTCTCTCTCCCTCTCACTCCCCCTCACTCCCTCTCACTCCCCCTCACTCCTTCTCACTCCCTCTCACTCTCTGTGTCGCACGCCCCCCTCCTTGTAAGAGTCAGGGGTTCCAGTAGGGGGGACAGAGACGTGCTGTGCCAAGTTGGCCTACACGCAAAATTCCAGTTCTCCCCTTAGCCTAGCTCTGCCGATGTTGAAACGAGGGGCTGCTGAAGGGGGCACACACATTCACACACTCACACCCACCCACCCACATCCACACACACACACACACACAGAAACAGCAGTGCACTGAAGTCCAGCAGGATTTGCAAGCTTTGCAAAAACACACTTTACTCTTGATACATGAACAAAATCACAGCGGAAGGGCAAGCGGGTCGAGCTTATCTACCATTAAATAAACCATCACCAAAAAATGGAGCCCCTATATGACCATATGTCTTTCTGTTCGGGAGACTCTTGGATACACGGATTTTTTGATGGGGGGGGATTTACCCAACGCCTTAATTTTTTTTTACATTATTTGCTCGTGCAGACCATTTTAAAAAGCAGCCAGGTCAGACATCTCAACAGAAATTATTTGTGTGAAGTGTGTGTGAGCTAAAAAAACAAAAAAAACGACTGTGGGACAGTGCATGGTGTAAAGAGTGTAAAGAGTACAGCCAACCTATTATTAGATTCAAGAAAAAAGCTTGAGATGATTTTATTTTGGGTCAAGGCACGTTATCTAGCCGGTAGGAGCCACTCGGTGTGGTTTTCGGTTGTTGTAGTCTATCTGCTTCAAGCTGAGTTCATATCAGCTTGGGTCAGTCCGTGATCTTCTCTGACCTCTAGAATCAGCATGGCAAGGTCCTCGTTGGACATTATGTCTTTTTCGGGTCGTTCTCTCTATAAACTGTCGGGACCCCTGTGCTTGGGGCACCCACGGCTACAGTAAGGCACCACGGATGCATGTCCAGTTTTCCGATTTTAAGGGAGCAGTGTCTGCTCTCGCAGAAAGATGGATGATCTATCAGCGTCTGCTTTCATTTTCCGTGCAAAAGCTACAAAGATTCCAAAACAGATGTGCGTTCTTCTGACAGAGGGGAAAATACCAGGTACACTGACAGTTTCGGCAAAAACAGGACGACAGCTAGCCTGAAAAAAAAGCCCCGACATCTGGACACGATATAAGGTCAGGACCGTGTTTAGATCCCCGTTGTTCCTTCGTTCCTGGCTGCGGGACGGTCTGCTGTTAGAACCCCCACGGAGAACACCTCGAAATCCGGCGACGCTTCTGATCCAAAACTCATCCCCCACCCCCCACCCGACACGGCCCTCTGTGTGTGACAGAACGTGTTAAAGTCGTGTTCGCAGGCCCGTCCGCACATGACTTCCATATGTGCGCCGCTGCAGACTTGACGTGACACGGGTTTCCTCGGGCCAGAACCAGAGAGCAGCGGAAAGGCGCGTTTATGCAGAAAGCAGAGAGCAGGACGACGTGCCAAGGCATCCGTTCTGAATTTGTCGGCCTGTTCTTTGGAATGAAATATCTTCCAGACTCTCGAGACGTCGTGCTGACTGAAAATTCAGGAGGAAAATAACAAATGCGTTCGCTGGGACACAGCAAAGCTGCTAGTGCGAGACGAGATCCTAATAACTCATAGAAACCATAACGTGATCCGAGAGAGCTGAGGACTCTATCATCGTCCAAATCCAGAATCCTTTCAATTATCCTCAGTCCTTCTGTACAACTACAGAAAACTATCAGCAGGTCTGAAGGTCTGAAACCTTCAACCAGGAGCTCTCAGGACTCTCAGATCCTCACGTCTGGCCCTAAAGCTGCTTTTTATTTGCCACATCAGAACTCACCAATGCAGTTAAAGAACGGCTCTTTCTGGCACTGACTTGAGCAGCCGTCGCCGTTCATGGAGTTCTTATCATCACACTGCTCCCCGTTTGACCTACAGGACAAAAGAGACAAATCAAACGATCTTTGGTCAGTCCTAAAGATTTGGATACAGCCACCATAGAAGAACCAAGAAACAAGAAGATTTTATCAGGGTTCGAATAGCTGCGATGCTGCAAAACTTTCTGAATTCTAAAGTTTTAAAAGCTTAGAAGGTCAGACGAGTTTCACAAGTTATGGACCTCATGAGGCGTCAAAAGTTACAACGTGATGATATTTGGAATCTCGATATTTTTTACTGTTGGTCCCAGGAAGCTCCAAATGTTGGGAATTCTGTCCATTTTGGAGTAAAGTTTGGGGTCTAAGGGAACACCCAAAAGCGCAAGGTTTAGGATCCTGGGGAGTTTAAAAGCTTTGTTTCAAATATTTCAAATCAAGATATTCCAGATTTACGAGCTTGGAATCTGTCGAATCTCCCAACATTTCAAGGTTTAGGAATTCCATAAGGTTTCAACATTTGGCATCTAAAAGTTTTGTGTCGAAAACAGTTTTTAAAAGTTTGGAATTTCATCGAGTTCCCAGCCCTTTCCATTTTGTGACTTTTCAAAGGTATATTATACAGCAGATTTAAAAAGTTTGGAATCTCACAAGGTTTCAAAACTTTGGAACCTGGTCATAAAAGTTCTGAATCTAAAGGAGCTTCAAAAGTTTTTGATCTTGTGAAACATTTTGAGCTTGAAATTCCAGGATGTTTAGAATTCTGAAAAGTTTCAAAGGTTTGAAATCTAACAAAAGCTCTTTTGAGTTAGGATCTAATGAAGCTCCCAACACCTGAAGGCTGAGTGCTTTGGGAATTTTAAAGGTTAGGAATCTCATGAGGTTTTAAAAACTGCTCACAAAAATTGTGAAATATCCCCTAATTTTAGTGAGCATTGTACCCTTTTGTGATACTTTAAAGCTTTCTTTAAAAGGTTTGTAACTGGATGACATTTAGAAGTTTGAACTGCCATAAAAGCTATAATATAAATAAGCTCATATTATAAAGGTTTGAATCTCCATATACAAATTTGAGTTTGGAATCCCATGGTTTGGAATCCTGTCTAATTTGGGAGATTTGGAACTTAATCTTCTGAGGTTTCAAATGTTTGGAATCTGATGAAGCCGTGTTCGGATCTTGGGATGTTTAAAAACCGGAATGTCTTGAGATCCCTTCAGAAGTTTGGAATCTCGTAATAAAAAAAGTTCTGAATCTTGTTTGGAATTTCATGAAGATTCAAATGTTTTCACTCCTGTTAGGTTTCAAGAGTTGGGAATCTGTTGAAGTGTCACAAGTTCAAGTATCTTTTTAATATATCAAAATAAGATTTTTTTTTAAATATCATGACGTTTACAAATTTCTAAAGCTCCAGATTTTGCACTTTCATGAACACACCTCTGGATGATCCCGTCTCCACAGTACGGATCTCCGAGCCGGTGGTAGAGGGGAGGCGACGGTTCACTATGACCCCATTTGGAGACAGTCTGAACCTGGTAGGTGTACGTGATCCCCTGTTTAACATCCCTGAAGACCAAAAAACATAAGCAGTAGTTAGGCAAGAAAGCCAAAGAGCTAAGAGGTGGACCAGAAGTCCTGAAGTGCCCTGCACAGAAGAGTCAAGAGCTTAGGAGTAAAGACTAAGGATGCTTATTCAGTAACGATGTTCCTGCCTCGTGTGGTCTCGGATAAATTATTTCAGCACAATGTTTTTATTTCTTGGCCACGTTCCTGCCTGTGCCTCCTTAACCCCCCCTCCTTTAAAAATTCACGATCCCCAAATCCCATTACGGGCCCAAAGTAAACGAGCCTGTAATTCTCTAATCCTAGGTCAGCTTAGTTGTAAAACCATCATAATTTGATTCCACTTTCGGCAGCCATCCGTCGAGGTCCACGGCCGGGCAGAGTACAATCAGGCTCGCATATGGATTTGGGCTCGGCCTCCCGCGTTCCTTTGAACTCAGTTACGCTCACTGATACGAAATGGCAGGTCGTCGGGGGAGCGGCCAGGAATCGATCCGAGAGCCGCACTTAATTCACCTCTCGCGCTCGGGAGGCCTTCGGGAATAAAATGAAGCAATGACATTCCTCTTTGAACTCGCTCACCTTCTGCAGTGCCCGCTCTTTTGAATATCGGACTCAGTCAGCCAGAAGTTCATTACGATCCGACGTTCTGCAGATGCTATCGGTCCATTAGGTCTAGAACAAGCCAGGGTTTTTATCCTCGCACTGTTAAAGCCTTTAGCTGAATGTATGAGACGCCAGATTATTAAAAACCTGATACATCATCCGATAAACGGTCTGTAAGGACTGTCAATTCCTTATACCTAGATGGAGGAGAGATCATCCCGATCTCTCTATACTCCCTCAGACGGCACTGCACCAAGAACCGTCCTTCATCAATATCTGATAGGAGCACATGGGTAAGGGATTACCTTATCAAACCTTTATCAAGCTCTACAATACAGAGTTACATTCACAAATACCATTAAACCTTTAGATCCAGAAGCTCCGCCCACTTCTTCTGGCTTGGAGGCATCTAGGCTGTTCTGAGGAACAAGTCCAATAGCTAGGCTCTATCATGGTACGGGGTCGGGTCCAGACCCTTGGTAAAGGTCGTTTACACTTCTGTGATGCAGCATTAATGCAGAAAAGTACACCGAGATTTTAGAGCGCCACGAACCACCTTCAAGACGACCTCTTTCACAAATATCATAATCCCTTCCAGTCTTTCTTTGAGAAACATCGGTTTTAACCGTTTGGTGATAAGCTGAAGGGAGTTCCTCTGATCACCTTTACCCCTTAAACACTCAGCCGTTCCTCGATGCTCCTTTTGGACCAAATCACGATGATAATCACATCCTATTTCGTATCACCTGAAATGTTTTTGGAAGTTCTTGAGAAAGGCTTGGGTCCAGGTCCCTGCAGCAGCAAGCGTGGCCATTAGAAAAGATCCCTGAATGCTTGGATCGCATCTCCTGACCCTGGCACATCGCTTCAAAGTTTCTGGAGAGAGAACGCGAAGGCCACGCAGCTCCTCATCGCGTGTAGCTCGACGTTACCGACTCCCAAACAACTGAGAGTCAACAAGCGTGCCAAATGGGAGCTCCGCATAAACAAGAGCGAGAGCGGGATGCGTTGAGGAGAAATATTGACAGAGACACACGCTGGGATGGAATAGCAGGTCATATACAGACCATCAAGTACTATTAATTTCTCAAACGGTTCCTCCTCCTAAACACACGCACACATGCAAACCACCCACGCAGGGCCTGCAACCCGCTAGCGCACACATCCATAAAACAACACAATCAGGCATCCGCGCACATGCTGGCTCGCAATAAAAGAACGAACGAGAGGAAAAAAGCTACACACACACACACACACACACACACACACAAACACACACACACACATAGATACACACACAAAAGCCTCATTATTTGCGTTTGCGCTGGCCGGATTCCCAGAGGGAAACACAAGCCCTTCTCCTCTGATTAACAAAGACGGAGCGGCCAAATTAGCGCAGCGCTGGGGCACGGGCGCACAAACCGAGCGCTGCGGCAAAACAGCAGGTTCAGATCAGGCCAAGACTTTCACGCTGCCGTCAGCACTTAGGAGGCGGCGGCTGTTGGAGCAGGCGGGGAAGCAGTAACATTTAATAAGAGGCTAACAAATCATTCAAATTAACACTAAAGACGGACGGCGAGAGCCGAGGATTTACGCGTCCGCCTGCACGGGGGGGAGGGAAAAAAAAACCCGCTGAAACCGAAAACGCGACGCTGAAAGTGCCATAAAAATCAAATGACACGCACCGAAAACGAGAGGCATGCACGGCGATAGGGAAATGGCGTGCGCCGAAGTGTCAAGAGATTTACTGTAGGATGCATCATGGTTTTAATTTCGCTACGAATTAACTTTTTCGGATTTTAACTTTTACCCCCCACCCGAGGGCTAAGGTTCCTGAAAATGAGGCTCACACACACTCAAGACCAAAGGGGACACAAAGGGGAACGCTCAGACTGAGACCCACATCACGCTGCGGTTACGTGGCAATGCTCGTGCCACAATCAGGGGGGGTGGCAACGCTGGCACGGAACTCGGAAGCTTCTAGATATCGCCGACGCGGACGCTTGGTACAATACGCCTAAAGTAAGGTCATGAGACAGTCACAAACCCACCACCAACCAAAGGGTTAACCGTCCATGCAGTGTTCTGATTTTAGGCGGTTTGATTTGAACCACTGCTCTCTTGTGCCACCGTCTTTTGTCCCATTTTGACCCCTGCTCAAAGATGTGGTGCCAATCCCTGGAAAAAAAACTGAAGGCATCAAGATGGCACTGTTTGGGATCCAGTAAGGACTGGCTGTGGTTCACTGCTGCAAAAATGAGAGACGACTGAAAGTCCTTGGCAAAGGCGCCTCTGGACCAAAACACTTCCCTGCATACCCGCAATATGTTCTAGAGTTGAGCTCCTGACCCAAGATGAAAAGAATAGATTGAAGAGAAAAACCTGGAAGCTGCTACCTGGGCACTATGGTAACATCTGCGCCCATCGTAGGGATACAGAGCTCAGAGAAGATCCCTGGTCCCAGACTTCAGGACGTGGCTCAAAAATGTCCCTGGGACTTGGGCAAATTGCGCAAACCAGGGAAGCACGCCAAACACGAACGAAAACAAGCTTTCAAAAACGTGTCGAGAAAAACCAGGACGTGATATACAGGCTCCGAGGAGGAACATCTCAGGGATTATGAAGTACAAACCAGAACGAGCTGTTAGAAAAGGCTGCTCCTGGACAGATCCTGCATTTTGAGGGATTTAGCACACTTGTTTCAGCAGCTGCACCCAGATGATCTGGCTCCTGCCTAAATCGGCGCTCAGTGAAAACTAGATCCACTAATTGGCAGGGAAGAGAGCCTGGCAGGAACCAAACAAGGAGTTAAGACGTGAAACTTTACGATGGCTGACCGTGGTGCCGTTCCCCGACCGGCCCCTGCGCTCAGGCGCTTGACTTTCTGGGCGCATTTTATTGATTTATTTAACGCCACCAAGTAGTTCGTTAGAAAAAAAAAAGATCAGAGAACTGCTTCAAAGTGAGGTGGTGGAACAAAAAAAGGCCCATATGGTTTTCCCTAACAAATACTTGAAACAAGAACACAGAGATCCGAGTTTACAGTGCGAGCTATGCAGTAAAACGCTGCTTCGATTTGTTAAGGGTTGCCAGCTTCTCTGGATTTGGAGCAAGAGTTCCAGTGATCTTTGAATTTTAAGAGACTGTTGCACCAATCTCCAGTTTATCCTGGAGTTGGGAAGCGTCCAGAACATGTACAGCGGAGCTGGGTACGGGGCTCTTATGCAGTGCAAGGATTGACCGACCTCCCCAAAATCAGACAAGGCTGAGCATGCCTGCACTTGATGCCTGACCTCACTGTTTGGAGGCTCTAGATACCCTGTTAGGCCGTTTCTAATCTGGATACAACATGAGACACCCGTTCACGGAGGTATACAAGTTCTGTCAGAACAGCCCAAATGGAGGCAATCCATCAAAACAACTGTCCAAAGATACCCCTTCTCAAATTGCTTTGCAAAGGGTAACCTCGGAGAGCCTTTTATAGGGGGAGCATGTTTACGCCCTCCTGTGTCGAAATCCAGTTTCTGATTGAAACCTTCTCGAGCCGGGTCCAAAACGAGCAAAAATGCCGTCTACAGTGGCCCAGACCAGGGCATGCCAGGCTCAGCCTGTGCCATCTAGTGATTAACGTCCATTTGTCTGTGCTCTGTCAATGATCTGTCAGATGATGCCACTGAAGCCGAACCGTTTCTCAGGCTCCAATGACAAATGCGTAGAGCATAAAGACGCCCAGACGACATGGCGTGAAGTGAGGTCACCTGTCATCGGTGGATAGGAGGGAGACGTGGGGTTGGAATACGGCCGATGTTTTGAGAGCAGTGGTACGACCTGTTCGCACTTGTGACTCATGGGTAATGTAGGCTGTCACTGCCTCCCATTTTACCTATGCTTGTCCTGGCCAAGAGTTCTGCAAAACAAACCATCCGACCTTCACCTTGCATCCAGGACTTAGATGAAAAAATACCTTACCTCCAAGTCACCAGACCAAGGGTTAGGCCTAGAGTCGTGTCCACCATTGCAAGTTGGACCCCACAACCAATCTGATTAGTGTGCCCAACCCTAGAGAGGCAGCGCAGCTGGATTTTGAAAATCAGGGTGCATCTGTACGGAGTTTGGCAGGTTCTCCCAGCATCGACACAAGGTTCCCCGCGGATGCACGCCGCTACACCAGGGTGTTCCTGTGTTGCGCCCGATATACTTGGGATTCCACCACAGCGCTCAGAAAGATAAAGCAGCAAAGAAGATGAATGAATGTT
The DNA here is from genome assembly GCA_036873895.1 of Parotocinclus cabessadecuia. NCBI lineage: Eukaryota > Metazoa > Chordata > Actinopteri > Siluriformes > Loricariidae > Parotocinclus > Parotocinclus cabessadecuia. The sequence continues at coordinate 23,752 of JAYJMA010094485.1, forward strand.
TGGAGAAGACTCCCAGTCTGTGGCTTTGGCTCCTTCTTAGCCATTAGTTCTACCTCATCAGCCATCCAAAGAAAGCACTCTGGTTGCGTCGCGAGCTGCAGACGAACTAAACGGCGAGTCGAAATCGGTGCCGGTGCCGATCGGGGATGTTTTACGATCTGAAAACCGCACGTGCTAGTGAGGGTGGGGCTTAAACCTGGAGCTGGACATGCACAGTACTTCTGAGTGTCTGAAAACGTTCATGGTTTTCAGGGCAAACAGGTCAGGATGGACGACCTGGGACAGTGACAGTCCAGGTCGCTGAGGAACGGACGTGGTGAGCAAACATCTCACGTCAACTGATCGACCATGTGCGAAGACAAACGTCTGCTCGAGGGTTCTCCCCCCGAAACGGATCACAAAGACGGATCAGCCGAGGCTCGGGAGCTCAAATGTGACTATTCCACAGTTCTCCCGCCTCTGAGATTATTGCGGTCTGATGTGACGTCACAAGGGTCACGGACCACCGACAGGTCTTCACTCAGCAAGCGCCTAATGTTACTTCCCACGCACTCCACCCCAAATCCATCATCCACACCAAACAAGGTCTGGTCATCCGCAGCCGGGCGTAAATCCACACTGACAGTTCCTCGAGTGGAAGAAGGCGACGGCTCGGATACCACGACCGTCGGCTTCTCCCGCTCTGGAAATGTGGTTTGCGTTAGCGGGGATTAAACGGGCTCGAGCCAGTAATGCCCCCGCTCCTTAGAGGAGAAGGTGAAGATATATAAAGGCTGTTTTGTCAGGGCAGTGTGGAGTTCAGGAGGAGCGCAACCCCAGCCAACGCTTTAGTCCAAAGTCAATACAATCGTGCGCTGAAATCCTGCTTCTCTGGCAACAAAGGCCAGCCGGAATACAGAGGCTTTCGTAACAGCCAATTATCAGCAACATCTTGAAACAGTCAACGGCGGCGAGAGGAGCGTCATCGTTTACATCGGCCCTGATCTAAAAGGGGAAAAACGCCGCTCTGAAAACGAGCGCGATGGAATCAAATCTACGAGGAGAGCATCGGCGCTATTTTTAACGACGACAACAGCAACGTCTAAGAATCGGAGACCGGATTCACAAATGTGGCTTAAGAATTAAAATCTCCTTAGACAGATTTTTTTCTCAACTTTAACTGTTGTCCTTCAAATAACTAGCATTTTGTTCCTCTTTCGTACGTAGCATTGCGTTCTTAAGCATTGCCTTGACCTTACGATAGCCTCACACTTGTCATAGGCTTGACATCAGTTTCCTGAACGTTTTACAAATTGCTTTAGTTAATAATTAAAGGAAATAAGATCAAATACAGAGGGGGTGTGATAGTCAGAGACACGCTGGCTTCAGCGAATTTTAATGAATGAACACAGCGATCATTTCAGCTGCTAAAATGTTCAAATAATCCAAGATGAATAATAATAATAATAATAATAATAATAATATAAATACATAGAATTATTTTTAATACAAATGTTCCCTTTAGTAAAAAGCTCAGAATAAGTTAATGTGATATCATGGGCTAGAGAATGAATCCTGAACACAACTGGGCTCGAACCCATGTCCTCCCGGTGACGAGCTGGTACTTTAGACCACCCAAGAACCTCTGACTACAATGCTATACCAGTCAGATACCAAATGGTTTTGTAAGCTATACATTACCAAGTAATGTATTTTAAGACAACTCAGTGGCACAGCGCTGCAGGGACTCGGGTTCGAGTCCCAGTCCCATCCTGTCGTCCAGCCAGGTCTGATCAGAGCACCAAAATGAACAAACAACCTTTAAGTTGGTGAGTAAAAACAGAAACCTCTCACCTGTCGACGTATTTGCGTGCAGAGTCGCTGAGCTCGACGGCCTTCAGGCCGCCCCTGAATGGGGGTTGGCGTAGGAGCCTGTAGCGCAGCGGCTGGCAGTTCCAGCATATCGGGCAGTCGGGTTTTGAGGTGAGCAGAGTGGCGTCAATTTCCAGGTGCTGCTCCATGGTGAAAAACTGCACACCGTAGACCTTCTCCTTGACGTCCAGCTTGATGGTCAGGGGTGTGTCACAGAAGACATCGCTGGGTCCCAGCGACAGGTTGTACCCGGCCACGGTGAGCAAGATGGTGTTGTGAATGGCAGGCAGCGCCGTCTCGTCTGGGGAGCAGAAGGTCACCCAGACGGTGAGACTGTCGGGAACAACCGGATGGGCGAACTCCAGCTGGAGCATGCAGCCCTGCAGGGGGCACGGAGGAGGCACCAGGCCAAGTTCCATGCCATTGTGAGGGCTCCAGGTACGGACACTCGGCTCACACATCTGCTCTACGTCAGGTGGACCTGGACAGAACAAAAGGTGGAGTTTCAAGTGAAGAAGGACTATGCACGTCCTGAATGGGCTGCCGACCCATACCTCAGAAGATCACAGGGCACAGGGGTAAATGGGCACCAGATGGGACGCCAGACCAGTGGTAGCAGAACAGGAGAATAAACCAGCCTTCTCTGACTCCACAGCAATGCCAATCACGTGTCTACATGTGAACAGAGGGCATTGCCAGGACTCGAACCTGGGTAAAACCCCCAGTGGTAGGTGAGCATATTATACCGCTGTGCCACCCGAGTGCTCACGTTTAGTCTAGTAGGAAAGATATGTCAGAACTTTTGACATTGGCACTGTTGTTGTGCCCTGAGACTGATTGGCATCTTTTCTATGGTTGGTTCCCGACTTATTCACCATGCTGCCTTCTTATGCCCTGGCTCCTCACGACCCTGAATTGTATTAACAAGGCATGAAAATGAATAAACAGTCACGTTCAGAGCGGTTCATTAACTGAATAACCAAACAGTAAAAGGTTCTAGACGCCTCCGCCAAATTGGCACTTGGACTGGGCACTGTAGGATTGTATCCCCTCTGCATATTTAATTGTTCCCTCTAAAGAATAACGAGATGCACTGCATTTGGCCAGGCAAACTTTGGTGCAAGGTAAACATGATGGCACCGCCTGGCACCGACGAAGTACCATGAATGATGTTCCATTCAGGAAGGGGCCGCCTACTTAGGGAACCTTTCAGAGCCAACCCAGACCGTTATTTATAATATAAAGCAGCTGTCTTCTAAGCAGTCCTAACCTGCTAACTGTGTGTACATTTTGGCACAGGCTGGCAACTCCTGTAATTTGCACCACTTTGCTTTTGGTTCACTTCGTTTTTTTTTTTCACCCCGTTTCTCTGCCCCTGCGTCAGCAGAACGCCGGTGGGCAGCGCTGCCCGGGTTGCGGCCGTCACGAGGCTCCAGCTACACCTCATATGCAGCAGACCAGCCATATTCAGAGTGACGTAGACGAGCATTCATCAAACCTAGCGAGAAGGCAGAGCAACGTACGAACGGCTGCTTTCCCTTTGTGCTAATCCAAGCTGGCACCAGCAGAGCCCATTTGCTAACCTCATTTCTGGGTAGCGCACAAGATTCCAGTGTTTAATCAACTGAGCGCTGAATTGGCTTTCCAGGCCACATCATCAACACTATTATTATTGTAAGCATGTGTGTGGCCAGCAACGTTTGAGAAGAAAAAGAGGAGAACAATGATCACGGACGCAACCGGAGTGCTTCAGCATGGGGTTCACCAAATACCCTGTGTGGACGGAGTTTGAAAACATATAACACCATCGGTTATGAGTGCATTTATTTATTTTAGTTTAATATTTTATGAAAACGCCACCAGTCAACTGACTTCAGTAGGTGGAGCCAGCTTGCTCACGGAAGAATAAAACCAAAGAAAAACAGTCTTAGGGTAAGATAATCAGGGAAATGGGCCTCCCTTTGACTTCTTAGAGATAAAACCAGTTAAACCAGATAGTTTATTTACTTTTACTATGATGTCACCAAGACTCAAGCTTCAAAACGGCTTCACCAAGATTCTCCATATTAAGCAACATTTTACAAGGTCCTTAAACTTCTGCACATCTTCCACAAGTCCCAGCAAGGCTTCACCAAGACTCAATCTTCAACGACGGATCGCCAAAGCTCTCACGCTTCAAAAAGGATTCGCCAAGACCCTAAATCTTCAGCAATACTTCACTAAGGTGCTTGAGCTTCACCAAGGTTTCGTCCATGCTCTGAAGTTCTAAAGTTAAAGCTCTTAGGTTGCTCTTACGTCTTCACAGAGGTTGCTGATCTTCACCAAGGCTTCAAATGAGTCCCTTAATCTTCAACAAGGCTTTGCGGAGGCTCTTAAGCTTTAACAAGCCATCCACCAAGGTTCTGAACCTTCAGAAGTGCTTCAGCAAGGCTTTCAATCTTTGGTACTGCTCTTAGTTAAGCCAATATTTACTAAAAGTTTGACAACTTCTAGTAATCATCAACAAGGCTTCACCAAGGCCCTTTAAGCTCCACTAAGGAGCTTCAACCTATAAAAATGCATAAAAACTTCTTCAGCATGGCTTTCAATCTTCAGCTGTCCATCAAAAAGGCTTTCAAGGCTCTTCATCTTCAACAAGGCTTCACAAGTTCAGTAAGGCTTCAGCAAGTCTCTTGGGCATTAAGAAGGTTCCACCGAGGTCCCCAGGTTCCAACAAGCCTTCACCAAGGTTCTGAATCTTCAACATCTTCAAACTTCAATTTGGCTTAAATAACATTTTACCAATGGTTCAATTCTTCACAAAAGCATGAATAATCTGGTTGCCAAGGCTTTAGAAAGGCTCTATAACTCCTAATCTAATTTCTAATGTACATTCCACAATTAGAAGTTTCTCATCTCAGTGAAGGTCCAGCTCCACCCAGTTGACACAGCCGGGTTCTTTATCACGAGCTTTGAAGACTTGAGCCTCAAGCCCTGACGCTTCAGGAACCCTGGCACCGTCTTTAGTGAGGATGCCATTACTTTTGGAGCGAGTATAATGAGGTATTTTCCAGTTTAAGCGTCTAATACCCATAATGGTTATGTAGCAGATGAACGAGCGGTGCAAATTGCTCCAAGGTGGACTAATAGCTCCGACCTCTGGGTTTTCCAGGTGACCTGTGAATTGTTCCGTGAATGGGTTCCTCACGTTTAACCAACTCCACAGGACCACAAGCTTGTCTAGGAAACCACAAAATCCCCAAAAACACATTTGGACGGCGTCCAGCTTAATTGCAGAGTTTAAGGTTGGTCTGTTCACACACTGACCTCCAGGGATCATGGAGGAATAAGGCAGTGGCTGGATTGCTAAACACTGAAGGAACAAAAAAGAGTGCACTGAGGCACGTACGCCAGTTTGAGGGAGGGCTAGTGGTCTCTCTTCTCTGAAAACTGGTGGATCAACCTCGTGCTGACGTATGAGTAGAAGTAATCAGGGGACTCTGAGCTACGGATCCCAGAATCTACAGCACCAGGCTTTAATATTAGAAAATGGTTTGCTGCAGACAAAATATTATCACAAGGGTTTATTTAGCATTTCTACAAATCACACCCATGTCCAGCATTCCTAACGCGATGAGGAGTTTGGAACTGAAAGTGAGAACAGTTCTCAGTTTTTTGCAGTCCCTTGGTTCAAGCAGGTGTAAACATGGCACCAGAACAAACCACTCTGTTTATAGTTGAAGCGACAGATTCTTATTAAGAAAACACTTTGCGTGTGCCTTGTTCCTGGAACTCTCCTGTGGTCCAAATTCCTGGTTTGAATCAACGCTGGTCCAGGTCCAGCCGATACCGATGTTCAGACAGGCTTTCATGTTTGTTCTGTTCGTCTCGAAATATTTTCAAGGTTCCACACAGTTTTTGTCTGATTTTGGTACAGGTTCATTCATGGTTTCCAACTGGGTTACTCTTGGATTTGGCTTGGTGTCCCCTAGATGGGTTCTGCCTGGGTTCCTCAAAAGCTGCCCTTGGATTCTGCATGGTTTCTGCTCCAGTTTCTCATGAACCTTCCCCGTTTCTGTATGGGTTCCTCATATGCTGTGTGAGTTCCTCACCTCACAGGTTCTGTATGGTTTCAGCTTGGACTGTGCCTGGTTTAGGAACGGTTTCCACAAACCACCCTTTTTTCTTCCCAACGCTCTCACCGACCTCCTGCAGTAAGATTTACGAAAGGCTTTCTCTCAGCAGGTGAACAGAGCACCAGAAGATGCCGTCCATACCCCCTCCCTCAGCCCCCCATACACCCCGGCTTCGTGCTGCGGGGCAAAAGAGGAGGGCATTTGTGGGAAGGTGGCATGTTGCAGGGCCATCTCTGGCCAAGAACCACAAGGCACAAACAAACCCAGAGCCAAGCAGCTGCACCAGGGAAAGGTTCTCAAAGCAGCACCATGTCAGAGGGGCGCAGTAAGGGGGAGCCCACCGTTCTCAGGGAAACGTTCCAGCAGGGGAAACAGGGAGGCATTATGCGCAGTGGCAAGCCTGGACATGTTTCTGCAACACACTGTTACAAGTCAGGATGGAGGCATGCGAGTGTGTGTGTGTGTTGGCATGTGTGCGCGTGTGTGTGTGCGCACGCTGTTGGCATGACAGGACAACGTCTTAAACAGCACTGCAGTTCGCTTAAAGATAATTTCAGGAAATTATCCAATTGCTCCAAAAGCCTCCAATTAACAACAGGGAGCTAACGACCTGTCCGGACCCTCATCCATCAATCACAGAGTCAATCATCACCCAGCCTTTGAAGTCTGGACCTCCTATCTTGAAGTTCTCTTTCTCAGGGGGGAACAAATTCCAAATCTTGCACTTAATGATCAAACTTGCCCTGAAGCCAGGATTCAGACTAATAGTGAGAAGATGGATTTCTCCACGGCCCTGCCCAGTGTGTACTGAACTTTTCCACCAAGCACCATTCCAGAACTATAATTTCCAAGTCCAAGACCAAAGCTTCCAGTTACAGGACCAGTAAGTTTGATTACAGTGGGTCTAGTCACAAGGGTTCCACTTTAAAAGTCAACAGAGTGTTCCAGTTGAAAACCGTCCAGTCTCAGTACCAAGGTTTCCCAGTTATACCTTCCCAGCATCCATCGTTGGCATGTGACCCACTTTCAGTACCGAAGCTTTTAGTATCTCCCGAGGTTCCACTTCAAAAACCATACCTAGTCCAACCACCAAAGCAGTAAATTAAATTCTAGTTTTTTTATTAATTTAGTATTTAAATACATCGGAGATGCCTGTCCTGATTGAAAAAGTAGCAGTTCCTGTGACCTGTTGGACCCAACCAGTTTTTTTTCTGGTGCCCAACTGTGCCAGGTTCAGTTCCTGTTCAAAAAGCACTGGCTGAAAAGTCCCAGCCGCGCCACACGCCTGCCTCAGACACGGAACCGAATCCCGGAGGAAAAACCCGAAAAACCTGCCGAGGTGCAGAGTAAGAGCATTCCTCCTGGCAAAACTGGCACATCAGCGTTTATGCCAGCCATGCCCGCAAACAATAATTAATAAAACAGCTGTCAGAGAGCTCTGCGGCAGCACAGCTGTGCCGACTATTTATAAAACTTAAATTCCCCCTCCCAGTCCAAATAGTTCCCCCTGTCACAGTTGTTCAGGGCAGAGGGGAATAACAAGAGGGTAAATAAAACAGAAAGGCAGAGTGCTTCAGGCCGGCTGTTGGTCACTTTTCCACTGCGTCGTCAAAAAGATCTACAATCGTCTATCGAACGCATCCAGTTACAAAGATTCTGGTCGCTATACCAACACCTGCTTTATGGTTGTAGTTCCAGAACCCAAGCATCAACGGTTCCTTTAATAATATCAGCCTCTGCTACTACAGTTCCAGTATAAAAATATCACTTTGGCCCAAAGCAGGTCAGTTCCAGTTCCCTTTTATTTTCAGTACCAAAGGTTCTAAAAGGTTCAGGTACCAGGAGCAGTTTCAGTACCAATGTCTGCAAGAACTTTGTCTCATATGAACCACTAGAGAGTTTTGTGAGATCTCCAAACTTTTCTATGCCTCATTGTCAAAAGGTTTCCACAAAAAACATGTCATTCAATGGTGAGGGTCAAAACCAAAAGTCTTAGGCCACCATGAGATTTAGCAAAGGTATATTGCACACTTACGCAGTATTACAAAAACAGAAAAGGCTACAGCTGCAAATAATTGTTCCACCTGGCCAACGACAGCACCTAGATCAGGTGATGAGGATCCGTCTTTTTTAGAAGGAGAGCAGAGACAGGACCACTTTTTTTGCAAAAGGGGAACAGGGTGAAGACTGGAATGAAGATTAGTGGAGAAGAGGATTAGTTCAGGGTAATATACGCTCATTGTACCATTATGTCTAAGCTACAAACCTAGAGGTGGCCTAAGACTTTTGCACAGTACTCTTGATTCCCAAACCAAACCAGTAAGTTAGAGTTTTGGCCACAAATAGAATTAATAGTAAATACTGACTTTACTATAAAGAATTAACAAATTGCCCTTGTGTTGACCGTTTCTGAACTCTAAGGTCCACACAGGAATGAAGTGCTGTTTTCTTCTCTTACCCTCAGCCTCTCGTGGACTCCAGTGACCAGAGGGCAGGCAGGGGCGTGGCGACCAGGAGTTAGAGGCGTACTGGAGGAAAACTCGACCTTCTGCACATTTATCACACACTGATCCCACTTCTCTAGGAAACCAACAGACAGAGAGGAACTTAGATACAGTTCATTTATTATTATTATTATTATTATTATTATAAATGATGTAAACCTTCTTGATTTCCTGAAGCAGTATAGCTTCATCAATATAGTGTAATTAACAGAGCTTTCAGTGATTAGACTCTTGATCTCTCTCTCTTAATTAGGGAGACACTTAAGACACATAGAATACAATAAGTCCTTACACCACAGGAACTACTTTTAGTATCAAGCCTTAAAGTCCAACAGACTAAGGTCTAAGTTCCTGTACCAAACATACAAAGTACCAAACTCTTCTATTTCCTGATCCAAACTTTCAACTTCTTGAATCACATCTTGCTTTTTAGTACCCCTTAAGTTTCAGTGTTAACCGCAACAGTTCCAGTACCAGTTCTCCTTCCAAAGCGCCTAGTTCTAGTCGCAAAGCGTGCAGTCCAGCTACGTATGCTTCAAGTTCCAGAACTACAGTTTTCTGTGCTAGTATCCAACTTTAAAGTCCCATAACCATAGCTTCAGCTTGAGTTCCAATGTTCAGTGATACATTTCCATCAGCAGAGTTTCGACTTCAGGTCTAAATGTACTGGTTCCAGAACTAAAGGAACACCGAAGACATTACTTTTAGTGTCAAATCTTAAAATTCAGCAAAATAAAGTCCAGTTCAAGTACCAAACCTCTTAGTTCCAGGTCCAAACTTTCCCCTTCTTGATTCAAACCGTCCAGCAAGTTCCCCAAGGCCAGTATCAGAACCCAAGTCGCCAGTTCTAGCAAAGGATCTTTTTTAAGCATCCCTTATGTTCTAGAGATAGTCTTAACAGTTCTAGTCGCAGTTCCAATTTTAGTATCAGACCATAAATTCCAATAATCATAGGCCTTTACAGTCCTTGTACCTAAGGTTTCAGTATGATTTATATCACTTTGCTTTGTGAACAGCACAGTTCCGGTGTCCTGGTACCAAAACCGTGCGGTGAAACTGACGGCTCTGTTTTTCCAGGTCTCCATGTGTAGCATTGCTGAAAACATTGAGTCAGACGTCAAAGTTGTGTGTGAAAGTTCTTCTGAGTCATTTAAGCATGACGGACCGCCACGTCTCAAACGCAGCGTAAATACCAAACGACGAGCTCTCGACGTACCTCGACACACTCCAGAGGGGCTTCCCCGTCCCCTAAACGCACCTGTCGGACAGAGCTGCCGACAAGTGCAAACGCTTCGCTTACGAATCCGGCAAAATATTAATTAGTCAAGGAAGCAGAGTTCGACTTCTCCAAGTCACTGAATAAAATGGAACGAATGAAGCTCAGGCTCGGGTTTCAGGAGGTCCTGCAGAGGTCGGTTAATCAATGAGCCTTGAAAGATGTTTTTAATTGATAGCACATGTGACTGATTGAGGAATAAACAAACCATCTGGGCTGCAAAAAACTTCACTATGCATCTTCGTTAATCGATTAAGGGTCCTGATATAAATCATAAAGCTTTTAAGAAGCAATCTCAGGGTTTTACCCTCTTCGGCTTCCAGAACTGCCTTAATTTTTGCGGGTAACAGGTGTACTTAATAAAGTGGCCACCCCCAGACCGGCATTCTGCCCTCCCCAAGACAGAGATATTCACCATAAAAAGTTCACCTGTCATAGAAGTGGCTCGTGATTGGAGGAAACCACTCCAGAGTGACCAAGTCCTGCTGCTGCTCCACCAGTTTGGGCGCCATGGGTACAGGAGGTGGTTTGTATTCAGGTTGCCAGGTCTGATAAACAAGATCCAGGTAGCAGTGCATCCGGGCCACCTGGTTTAGGGTGAAGGAATCCGTACAGGTATCCTCTGCATGGGGTGAAATTGACAAGAATTACAAAACAGTACAGTTACGTCAATACTTATATATCATAGTTTCATGAGTTTTTGTTTGCTCAGAGGGTGGCACATTGGGTTTTCTCCAATAGTTACAATGGACAACATTTGATTGTATTCGATTCGATTGTACTCCTGCCCTCCATTGGCACCATTACTGACACAATGGTCACTAGATGGCGCCAAACAGATTAACAGAAACAGGTCAAGCTGTGTTCATCCAATGTGCTGTTTGTTTCCGTGTTTATAGTCGTGTGTAGTAACGCTTTCATCTTTCAGCCTTATTCTGATTTTTTTTGGTGCTTTCAGTGATGCTGGAGAATTAGGACATTTTAGGACAATCACTGACAATTAAAAAGAACTCTTTATCAAATATCATTCCAAATAATGCTCTGGTTTAAAACATGGAAGTGTGATAAACTCCACATATTATTAGGGCAACTGGCGTCTCTAAATTGCCCTCGGTGTGTTTGAAATCTGTACAGTTTAGGGGCTATTTGGCTTTCCACAGCCATACCCCTACCTGTGTAGCTCATGTAGTTGTTGAAAGGCGTTTGGACGAACTTGCTGCACCCACAGGTCTCGTTGCCTGGCTCAGGGTCTCTGCAGTGCTTGTATTTGGGCGTGGGGTTCGTATCGGCGCACAGGTCCCCAGTCTCCAGCGACGGCTCTGTCTCCAAACAGGCGTCATTGCAGGACTCGATCTCGGAGATGCCCCTGAAGACGTGGTAGAGGCCGAGGCTGTGTCCGATCTCGTGGACCATGGTATTAGTGTGGCCGAAGGTGCCGTAGAAAGACGGATTCAGCACGATACCCCCTGGGGGAGTGGGGGGGGGGCACAGAGAGAGAGAGAGAGAGAGAGAGAGAGAGAAAGAGAGAGGGGGGCATAAAATATTCAAACAAATTGCAGTATGACTCATTTGCACCCGTATCCAGAAATGTTGACTGATCGATTCAGTTTCAAGCGAAATCTAAACAGCGCATGTATCGGGGGGGGGGGGGTCTGTTAGAAATGAAACAGAGCCCCAGCGATAGGGAAGCGCTGCCCTGCACCCAATCCATCATGCAAGCGTAGATCAAAGCATCTGTTCCTGGCCCGGCGTATATTAAACACATTTCATAAGTACCTAAATGGGTCAGGGCCTCTTTGTCCCACGGCCAGGAAGCCACGCCAGCCAGGTCCTCATTAGTGGAGTTGGCAAAGAAAATGTTGAGGTGTGAGGAGCCGTCCAGTTTCAGGATGTCTTTCAGCTCCTTCACATCCAGGTAGGCCCTGTGGGGGCAAACAGACACCGATCACACATGGTTTAGTTCAGACCGGCACCCGAGAGGGGTGGCTGCATTTTGGAAGTGAGCACAGGGTTGACTTTTGGCCAGAGGCCTGGTGGGCCATTCTGCAAGCAGACGGCTAACGATGCAAAATAAAACACATAAATCATAACAGGGCGAATTCAGGTAAACCTGGAGAGCATGGATCAGATAACAGCCGGCGTCCACGTGCGCTTTATTGTGGAAATCAACGATCTATGTACAAATGAATCAAGATCTAAGACCTGAGTGAAAGTGCAGATTATCTGGAAGCGCAAACTTTGGTGGAAAGAGCCATTTCCTGAGGGTCTGGGTTCAAATCACAGATGGCGATTGGACTGCAACGTTAGAGGTCAGTCCCAGTTTCCTCCAACATTCCAAAGAAGTGCGTGGGGTCAATCGGAAGCTTTAAAGTGCCCCCGGCATACCGCAACTTTTCCCGTCACATCACGAAAAAATGCGGAAATATTCAGTACTTTGCAAAAGTCTTAGATATTGGATTAGATATATACACGACCACATATATATATATATATACAGTCGAATGTGGTTAATGGAACCACGTTTTGGTCCTAATAACCGACTGGTCCGATTAAACAAACATGCCCGATGTTACAAGACGGGACGTGCCATAATTTATGTAACATATTAAATGTTTATTAAACCTTTATTGTACGATTATACACGTATAGCAAACGTACAAACAAGAACTACTGTTGCTTACCAACTTTGTTCATTAAAAAATAAATTTGCAAACAAGTTTTTGGAAACGATTTACAACACAATGTATAGATACTCAGCATGTGAAGCATAATACTGTAAAAAAGAAGTTCTTACTAAATTCCAGTCATGAGCGTGCGTGCGCGTGCGTGTTTGTATAGCAAAACCTATTCAACGTTCTTCTCTAATCCAATCTGTTCGTGATGTTTCAGCCGATAACGAGAATCACACTAAAGAGGACTCGGCGAAACCTTCTCCTGCACCCCCTGCCTCTCAGGAGCAGACGTGGAAATCGCCTCCCCCTGCCCAGAGGAACCACGTCCCATCATACCGTGAGTACAAAAGCCTCTAAGGTGGCTCATATAATAACCCAGAAATCGAACATTTGTGCAGCTCCACCCCATCCTTACACGGGAGGGAATAACAGGGCAATCTGGTAAAATGCTCAAATAAAAAAGTTTAAGTTTATATATTTTAATGAAGTACAGGTGTAAAAGGATATGCGACTAAATGTACTTTCTGTAAAAAGAAAAAAAAATTTTTCTTTGAAAAGCATTTTTAACTCGTACAGAGTCTGCATTAAAATCAGGCTGACCAATCAGAGCTCGGTTGCCGGGCAGAACAAAGCTTGTACAACCCCTGGCAAAAATGACGCCACTCTTGGAGGAAGATCTTTTAATTGTACGCCTTAGTAGAAAAATGCAAATCATGGAGACATGCCACAAAATAATTATTTTTTAAAATTCCAACCTTTTGGCATTAAGAAAAACAAAAATAAGAAATATAATTGTTGTAGTTGGTCACCAATCATGTTATTTTATGTTATTTTCTTATTCCAGCAGCTGCAAGGTCGTTTGGGGACGACGTCATTTTTAAGATAACGCATCCTGGGGCAAAGGGTGTGAAAACTTTCCTTCAATAAAGACGTATAATGTGAACGGCACGACCTGTGAATAAGATCTCAATCCAGGAGAAAATGAAAGAAAAGGCTCAGTGACAAGGTTCAATACTGTAAAGCTGATCTGGGAACAGCAATAACAGAGTTAGAGACTGAATGATGAAGAATACTGTTTGTTATTAGATTAGTTCATGCCTCAGAGAATTCAAGATTTGGTGTAACAAAGTACTAATGATGCAGCATTTTTGATCAGGATTCCATAAGATTTTCCTCAATTTACTGATTTCCTAATTTATTTCCTCTACTTGATCTAAAAAACGCAACTGTGACCAACTACAGCAGTTCTGTTTTCTATTTTTTGTTTTCTTAATGCCCAATTTTTTTGGGAAAAAAATGTTGTGGTATGCCTCCATGATGATCTTTTTTTTTCTCCAAAATAATCTTCCTCCAGGACTGGTGATTCCATCATTACTGCCAGGGTCTGTAATAGAAGCAACAGGATGATTAGAAAAACATGGGTATTAAAGTAGATCTGTGATGTAATAAATCTGAAAGAACTTTCTAGTCTCTTAAAGATCACCAAAACCAAACTAGAGCTTACTGTACTCCTCCTTTAAAGTTAAAAATGTTAAGAGAAGGGTAATTAAAGAAAGCAGAAGAGCTTATGGTGCTCAGACCAGAAATCAGAGCTCGTTCTGTGCAAAGAAAAGGTCAAAGTAGGTTAAAAATAGAGAACTATGAGACTCGACGTGAAAAGGCCTTAACATGTACAAACTTATTTTTAAAACTCCTAATACTGCACTGGACTATGGACCAGAAGGTCCAGGGTTCAAATCCCACCTCTGCCACAGCTGAGCCTGAGCAAGGCCCTAAACCCACAATCGCTTGGATTGTAATGTGACTGTATTAACTGGATGTCGCTCTGGATAAGGGCGTCTCCTAAATGCTGTAATAGTAAATGTAACACTTGGGCATACTACTGAAATTATCTGAGCATTTTAAGTGTGTGTCACTTTCGGTGTGTGCCCCCTCGGGCCATTTGCAGCACACCAGGTGCTTGAGTAGAAACAAACGAGTCGATTCATAAAAGCTGAAGGAACGAGAGCCTGTTTTGAAAAGACGCAAAAAGATTTTTCCTTTGGAATGTAGTGAGTAAAATAAAAAAAATCTCCAGGCGTCTCATCGCTTCATCAGTGCAGATCAGAAGCATGAATGAGCCGTTTTGTTATCGAAACATGATGGGTTATCTTTACGTACTGGTTTAGGAGATGAACTGTGCACAACGTTTGTATTTTAGAACCACCTGACCGGTTAAAAGGGGTGAGGGCATCAAGATGGAGCTTTAATCAGAAACGAGAGACGAAAGATTAAAAAAAAAAATTAATTAGTATTATATTTGACTGGTTCCATAACAATCACTGTAGTAAGTGTGTGTGTGTGTGTGTGTGTGTGTGAGAGAGAGAGAGAGTGTGGGTGTGTGTGTGTGTGTGTGTGTGAGAGGGGAGTGTGTGTGTGTGTGTGTGTGAG
>JAYJMA010094503.1:0-22710 GCA_036873895.1 Parotocinclus cabessadecuia
TACTGTAAAGCTGCTTTGAGACGATGCTACATTGTAAAAAGCGCTATATAAATAAAATTGAATTGAATTGAATTGTTCAAATACACCCCATTCATAGGCCTTCAAACTTCGCACACACCTGTAATGTCATTGGTTGAGGTACTTGAATGATGATATATGGGGGAAGCAATTCAATTTTCATATCAAAGTCATACATAACAGTAAAAATATAATAATTATGATTTTCAGGTAGCCCCTTTGATAGCATACAAACTTTCCCAAATCATATTCAGGCATGATTTATATTCAGGGCATTATCTTTAGGCCTGAGCTAATAAATCTAGACGATTGTCAATGGAAGAACTAATGTGTGAAATGCTGACTGTTCGTTTACAGAGAGGCAGAGACACAGAGAGAGAGAGAAAATTTTGTCCAGTCCCTTTCCACAACAAAATAATTTTCAGTGTCTGCAATCATTTTCTTACTCCACAACGTTTCTTCTGTTGTTTTCACATTTCACTTGTGCAACTGAACTATGCACTTGAGTTACCCAGAACACACTCAATTACCAAAGGATATGGCTACTTGAGCCTGAGAGAGAAAACGCTTGGAGGTAATCCACAAAACCAAACTCTGCATGTTTGTTATGCGATTTCCTACTGATCACCTGTCCCTCACAGTGCATATCACTACTGTTATTCCATTCCTGCCTAATCCTACTTCTTAAAAACATCAGTATTTTGTTAAGTTTATCTCAATACACTACAGTTTGTAACAAAGCAAATACTATGCCTACCAGAACTATGTAATCTGGTATTTTTGACATTTTCCTTTTTTCATCCAGGCACTTTCATCATATTAAATCTACTTTCACAGGTTATACTGGTTATACATAAAAGGGAATTACCTTGTGTAGCCTCCCTTTGCCTCCTGAAAAACAAAAATGGGAATTAGTAAACCTTTCATAACACCTTCTGTACAACCACTTAATGAATATACAAGCTTAGGCATACAAATATTGTACTACAGTTCATTACATTAAGTTGGACGTTAATTCCAAAATGGTGACAAAATGGGGCCAATATTTAGTTTTAAAGAACGTAATGTAAATCACTTTACGTTCCCCTCCCAAACTTCTCTCAATTACTACTTTTGATAAGTACTGTCTATTCCTGAAATTATGAACTCTGGGTACTCCTATTTCCTCCCACAACTACACCTAGGGTTATCCTTGTCCTTGTGTCCAGAGTTGCCGGGTGGGCACTGGCTGGCCCGTGACCCCATGTGGATTAAGCGGAAGACAATGAATGAATTAAAGAAACTAAGAGAAAGTTCACAATAATAATAATAATAATGATAAAGGAGACTGGAGTGAGTAAAATACTGTACAATACTGAAGCATTTTATGCTGGTAAAACATTCTTTACAAATCATCTTTCCACTCATACTGCATTTAGCATTTTCTCTGAAATTGGGGCTAAACTTCTGACTTGTGAGTTTCTACTAATGATATAGCAGTGTATACCAAAACAAAACTGTGTTAATGTATGCGATAACATGTCACACTGGTCCTGGCGGATAAATGCTTCCTCAATACGGCCGTGTTTTTAATGCATAAAATGGAGTTGGATTTAAATCCCATTTTCTTAACTGGTACCTGCCCAACCCTAATTATCTTACACTCTGAATGTACACTGTGAACCTGAGTCTGTATGTACTTGAACTGGAATGTGGTAATCATGTTGCACCATGTTGTTGTTGGTAGATGCCTTAAGTAACCCTGTAAAGCACACGATTCTATACGGAGTAGATTTATAATTTTATTTAATAATAAAATCTAATTATATTTTGCTAATTGTCTAAAACCTTATAACCAGAATATAACCAATAATGTATCGTAAATTTTTTTGAAAAGTATGATAGACAATTTTATATCAACATTTTATAACAAAAATAAACATTTAATAAAATAAACAACGAAAAATGTTTTTACAAATGTGCATCAATTACATATAAGTAATAAGATACATCAGTCAAAATAAACTATGGCACATGAAAAATAATTTCATAGGAAAACATTTATTAAAAAGAATGCATTAAAGTAAATATGAATGAATTCACTTTACAAATAAAGCAAAAAAGTAAAACACGAATAATTCAGTACAAATCAATTCTAAATTATTGAATACATACACTCACAAGCCACTTTAGTATGTACACTAGTTCAACTGCTTTTTAAAACATATCTAATAGGCCGATGACATGGCAGCCACTCCATGTATTTCACTATTTTGGCAAGTTTATTTATTTGGTTTGCTTAACTTCACTATTGGAATCAGTGGTCATCTCAGCAACACACACAGACACACACAAGGTTATATCTACACACAATGTTGTATCAGATCTAGTCTCTCTCTGGGGCCCAGACTGCCCCACTCTGAAATTGAACCCAGGACCTTTTTCCATGTTGGCATGTGGTCAAGCTCAAAGGACCTGCTGAAGCATCAGAAGCAAGAGCATCAGAATGAGAAAGAATGGTGCTTTAAATGATTCTGAGCATGTCATTGATGTTTTTGCTAGATGGGCTGGTAATTCAGAAACTGTTGATCTACTTGGCTTTTCATGTTCAGCCATCTCCTGGGTTTACAGACAATGGTCAGCAAAGGAGAACATATCCAGTGAGCGTCAGTTTGCTGAGATCAAAGTTATCAATCCAACAGAGCACCTTTGGGATGAGGTGGAAGGGGAGACTCGCATCATGGATATACAGGCGACAAATCTGCAGCAGATGCGTGATAACCTCACATTTTGCCAATATGGATCAACGTGTGAAGGTTAACAGTATCTTGCTGAATCAAGGCAGATCTGGAGGCAAAAGAGGAATTCAAAACGATACTATTTCTAGTTATGTGTGCCTACTAAAGTGGCAGTGAATATAATATAAACAGAAATATCATTCATATATAAATCGCTATACACAATATTTGGCATTTTAACATAAGCAAGCTTTCTTCCTATAAATGTGTTTTATATCGCAGATATGCACAGCGATGTTTAGAAAATAGCTGTTTGATAGATTTAGTGCAGTTTTAATACAGCAGGCCAGCTTAGTTCCACTGCATCAGCGCTACAAATCAATTGAAATCCAAACAGTGGGGACGCCGCGCAGCGTGCTACTCTGAACTGACTCTGTCAAACAAGAGAACACAAAGTCGCGCTTACCTGCAGCACGTACGCAGCCAACTTAAACACTTTTTCACTTTCCACTTCAATGCTTCCCTGTAGATAAAAGGAAAGACAGTGAAAAGTAATTAATAAAAGCACCTACTCGAAAAACCGCAACGCGTTAGCTCAAACTATTTCAGACCCACCCGTCCCCTCACAGGTTTCCACCGGAACAAACCATTCAACCAGAGAGACGGGTTGCAAAACAACATACAATCTTTACATTTGAATAACGTTGGGACTAAACCGTTTTCTTTTTTTTTTAAATCGTAATGTAACGATATTATATAAAAACACAAATGAACCAAGAAGTTAAGATTTGGTTCGCCAGAATTCGATTAACCTAAACCATGTAAAGACATTGGTACAGTCTGCGAGCAGGTTCAGCGGTTTTCAATCGGATTAAAAAAAGTTAAGCCTTCTAAAGAGAAGAACAAACCAGTCGCTGGTAAAGTTATGTCGGTATAATATGACAACATATGTAAAAAATACAGAGGCAATATTTACAATACTGATCGGTTTTCTTTTTGTAATCCAATATTGAGGACAATGATGTCAGTACTACCCGTTTACACGCCTTGCACGTTAGACCGCTCCATCTTAATGGTTGCCATTACGGCATTTTAATTACACTTGATATAATTATTAACTAATAGACAAAATGCAACGCATTGTACTTTAATGCATTTACTTTTTATTGAACAAAGGTAGCATGACATATTTTAACATAAACATTACAATGAAACTCAAACAGTAATGTATTTGTGACTTATTACGTTTCCATATCTAGCTCGCTACCGTTGTGTATACTGTACAGTATTGACGCTCTTTAATCCAAACGTTTGTGAGCAGCAGAAAAAATGACGGTTACAAATGCCAGTATGAAGTTTGTCTATTCCTTGCTGCAAAAACAGCTTTCACAATTTTAAATAGGCTTTCCAGTACCATATATACATATAAGTAAGTCCAACTTTAACATTGTTAACACATGCATTGGTTTGTCCACTCACTCACGGGGTTCACACTGAATCGATGTAATGTGAATTAAATCTGGTCTACCTGTGCTTCATAGAAATCTGAAAGCAACCTCTTGTGAACATTGGTTGGGGAATACAGTCGAATCCGGTTAATTGAACCACCGGTTAATAGGACCAGCCACTTATTCGGACCGAATCCAAAAGAACCGAAACAAATCCTATTATATACGTGTAATGTTATTTGCTTATTTTAACCAAAATTAGGTTTAATCTGACCAAAGAACATGAAAGCGAATAAGAAAAAGAAATCACAAGTCGCCACTTGAGAGATCCCCGGGAGAATTTATGCTTTTATCAAAATCAGGATATCCGAAAGTTGTGTTGACAAGAGCAAAACCAGCGGGAGATGACCACGCCCACCACTTTCTTGATTTTGTTCAAGTGCAGTCTGTCATTAGAACACGTCAGATCACACTGGATAAGTTCTTCAAACGTTGACTGGAATTTAGTAATTTTGTTTTTTTACATTATTATGCTTCGCATGCTGAGTATCTATACATTGTGTTGTAGATCGTTTCGAAAAACTTGTTCGCAAATGTATTTTTCAATTAACAAAGTTCGTTAGCAACAGTAGTTCTTGTTTGTATGTTCGCTATATGTGTAAATTGCACAATAAAGGTTTAATAAACATTTAATATGTTACGTAAATTATAGTACGCCCCGTCTTGTAACATAGGCCCTGTTCATTTAATCGGACCAGCCGGTTATTAGGACCAAAACGACCACGTCCCGATGTGGTCCCATTAACCCGAATCGACTGTATTACATTTATTAAGTTTTACATTATACCTTCACAGCCCTAGTTAATGATCCATACTTGGTTAATTTAATCCTCTTGTGTAAAAGAGTTCGCCACCAAATCCATTAAATTGGCAAACCATTTCTTTATTGTCTCTGGTATTTGTACAGCAGGGCAGAAAACAGACCTGACTTTTTGGAGAGGAGGAACCCTATGCAAGTGATATGCTGACTGACTAGGGTGTTCAGACCATTCCATTTAACTACTGTTTGTCTATAGACATGCCATGCCATTCCTGTGCACTTTCCATCATGAAACAGATTCAGGGTCTGGTTTTAAAATCTAGGGAAAATATGACCAACAAATTACAAATATGAACACTCGAGCTGAGTTTTAATGTAGTCTGTGCAATAAGGAGGAAAATGAGAACATTATGTGGAGCACACTGTAAGTTGACATGGTGGGCTGCTTACAGTTCTCAAATTTGGTGTGCTGAGAAAAACAGATCTGCTGAATTCAATTAAAACGACTTAGGAATATGGCTAATCTTTACTAAATGCTTTCTGTAGGCATGTTGTTAAGTTACTATAGCCATTTTACCATTAACACAGCAAGCTTTGCACTGTAAATGCGCAGATAGGGTACAGATAATATTCTGTTCTGCCACAAGCAAAATCACCTGTTGCTTCCTTGTTCCTGTACCATTGTGTATTATGGACCATATAGTACTTTCATTATTGCAGGTAATCCTTATAATAACAGGGGAACCTTGAAATTCAAATGTCTCTTCACTTGAACAATTTAGACATGGGATGGTCCCTTTAAATATTTGTTTGCCCCTAAATCTTAAACACAAATTCAGACTTCAAACTTGGGCACCCTAAGCAGAACACTGTATGGTGTCGTTTTAGAACCATAATGCACACAATCCAGTCCAATATCTGGCAATAATGCACCAATGTGGTAAGTAAGTCCCAAAAACAAAAGAAGTACATTGCTATCATAGGCATATTATATTATTATATTATGGGTGTAATTTCCGCTGTCCCTGTGATAAGACGTGCCGAAACTGCATTCACTTCGATGGCTATATAGTTGAACTATTTTCACTTATTTCATGTCTTTAGGCATGAGGCTTTAAAACCAACACACTATTCTGAAGGCTTTCCAGGGAAAATCCTTTCCTCTCATCTAACTTCAAACATAAGCCACTACTGTTTGCTGCTCACTACTGAGTCTGAGACTGAGACCCTATTCTATGTCAAGATCAAACAATACATTAGGTTTTTGGCAACAAACAGTCAAGGCAAATTTGACATAAAAATAGGATAACATTTTCCCTTTGTCTGGGCATTTTCATATGGTCAAATGGCATCATGAAATTAATGAAATACCAGAAATATTTCAAATTCTGCCTCAGGTAAAAAAAATTAAAGACTATTATTCTATCTATTATTCTAAAACTATGATTCTCTGCTCAACATACAAATGGTTGACAGAATCAAGCTACTGCTATGGCCATATCAATTCCCTGATCTATATACCATAGAAAAACTGTGGGGTGAGTTAACGAGGAGAGGATTTAGGACCCAGATGTTCTTTAAAGATGATCTCAAATTTCCTGCACTTATAATATGTTATAGGAAAAGAAGTGCTGTCTTATTGGGAAACTGAGGCTGTACAAAGTATTAAATGCATGGATGCCTACAGTTGTGGGGCACGTAGTTTTGTTAGATATATATATCTATATAGATATACATAGCATATAAGCAATGTAACTAAAATATACTTGTGTATAACCTCCTTTCCAAAAACCCAGACTGCTGATTTTCTTTGATGATAACTGCAGTCTTAGCATAATTATATCATCATCATCACATTTTGTTCAGTAGTGAGTCAGTAGAGCTAGTGGAGGGATATTAAAGTAGGTGGAGTACTGTTTTTTTCCATATCTTCCCTGTCCACTTGCTGGATCACTCCACGCTCATGGTTCCCTTTACTTCACGTTGTAAAAATTAAGCTCTGGTTAGCCCGTTTAACAGCTATATGTTTGGACTGAATTCATCCACTAGGAAAAAAATGCCTGCCACAGCAATTATAAATGACATGTCCTCAAATAATACAAAAATACCCCCATACAAAAAGTTATTGCAATGTGTACTTTCTAGTTCTTAAACATTTTAAATCTAATTTTTAATTATATTTCTTCTGGTTTTAAAGGTACCCACTTTTTCACTAATTCTGTAGACAATTCACCTTGGGCTTGTGTAACTGTTGTAGTCTTTCACCAGCTGTTGCTAATAACCACTGATTTTTCTGGCCAGTAAAACTTGTCCTACACTTGATGACTTTGTGATGTCCTTTTGCTGACCTATTTTACACAACACTACTTTTGTTAATACTGCTCTTGATGCATTACACACATCTGAAAGATTGGCCAACAACCTATGCTTCATTCATCCAGGTGCAACCTACTAACTTTAAACAAGATGTAGCCATTGGTGACTAACCCCCCCCAAGATAGCAATGAAGTAATGGGTTTATAGTAACATTACAAAACTACTACAACATCTAAGATAAAGCAGTGAGTTAATATCTGAAATTGATCTTTATTGCTTTAAAAAAGTTTTGTTGAACTATAATGAAGAAGGTAGCACTTACATTGTAGACACAATTCTTTGCATTCCAGTAGAAAAGCTCCACTGTGGTAGTGTCTTTCAGATATGCAATACTCTCAATGTAAAACCTGTCAAAGAACAAATTTAACATGAAAACGCAGAAACTACGTGGAATCACATAGACTTTGCACTTTCAGTTTAATTATTCTGCACAGATATACTGGTCAAATACATGTAGCCTACTTAGTAGTCTACTAAGAAAAGTTTACTATATTATTATAATCAATTTATATCATTTTGTGAGTTTATCAGACATGCCTATCACGTTATGTATAGTTTGAACAGAACAGGAACAGGAGCATGACGGCATCGGTGGCCATCTTAGCGACACACACAATATCCATACACAGGCTCATCTCAAGTCTAGTATACACACACACACACACACACACACACACACACACGTTAATGCCAATTTAGAGTAACCAATTAACCTAACATGCATGTCTTTGGACTGTGGGAGGAAACCAGAGTACCCGGAGTAAACCCACACAGACACAGGGAGGGCCCAGGTCGCTCCACCCTGGGATTGAACCCGGGACCTTCTTGCTGTGAGGCAGTGGTGCTACCTCAGTTTCTCTCACTGTGCTGCCCCCACAACCAAAAGAACATCAGGAAATATGTGAATCGGGTAGCTTGTTCTCATCGCAGCAGCCACCCTTACCTCTCAGTTGCACAATAGTGTGTCAGGCACAACAGCACTTTTTAAACCCAGCAATTCTGGGTTTGAGAGTTCTTCATTTGATAATGTAGTATAGAACCTGCAGCATCTTGTACAGTTGATGAGTATGATGTCACTGTCCTTATCTTCATAGCTGTGATATCTACCAGCAAGGTAGGGTTGTCCAATAAAGTGGCCAGTAAGCATGTTTGTTTGACCACATTGTCTACTAGAATGATTTTCTATTTTCTACTAACACACATTATCAGTGGTGGGCTACAGTGGTCCCTTTAAGTATGGGGAAAGTTTAGCAGATTTCTGCATGTAGATATGTTATATTTGTTTACTTATGTGTTTGAACTGTTAATACATATTTATGTGGCTAGTTTCATTCTTACATATTACATCTAAACCACCCAAGAAGGATGGATCCCTTCCTGAGTCTTGGTCATCCCAAGGTTTCTTCCATATAACATTTAGGGAGTTGTTCCTTACTGCTGTTGCCTGAGGCTTGCTCAATTTGGGATTGGTCCTAGATATTAGAAGATAATCTAAAATTGCAAAGCTGCTTTGAGACAATGCTCCATTGTAAGATGCACTATATAAACAAATCTGACCTGACTTAAATACTTAAACAAATAAATACTGAAACAGAATGTATAAGAACTGAAACATATACCGTGCATTTATATGCTATTGGACAACACACTGGCAACTAAACATACCGTCAACAACTGTTAACTGCTCCATTAGCACCCTCTACTGGTTATGTAATATACTGCACTGGTTGTATCAATGAAATAGAAAAATAACAGCAGTCCGAAGTTTTTAAATATATATATATATATATATACTTACCTAATTTGGAATTTGAACTCGAGTGGTCCAGTCTTTTTGGAGAAATTGTGATCTAGTACTCTTCGGTTATGCTGCAGCCAGTTAGTCTGACCACTAGTAGAAGAAACCGTGCATGAATTACTAACTGCAGACCATAAAACGGCACAGATGCAAACAAGGCTTGAACATGATACCAATCTATCACAGGGATTACAGAGGTCTCTGTCCCTCACTTACACATAGAAAAACGTGCCTTTGGGTATCATCCGACCTGGCTAGAAGTTACTGCCTTAATGTGAACCCAGCTCTGCACAGTGATGGGCTAGAATGTTGAATTGCTCTTCTACGTTACTTATTGTATGTTTTAGATATCTGGCCAAAGCAACTGGCTGAGCAAAAATAAATCAGCACTTAAAATTAAGAACAAAGATCATAACATGGAGGACATGAGAAGGAAAATGTTTGTACATTGTAGAGTAATCAGACACCGTTTACACAATAGCTCTGTGCAATGAGCACACTTACTTCTCATCAGTAAAAGAAATGCCAAAATACTCCTTCTCCTTTAGGCTGAAATGGGATGAGACCAGGTCAAGAAGATCTCGAGACAGAAGCTTTGGCTGAGGGAAAGAGACTTCTGTTAATAACACGGATTAAAAGTTTTTGTCCCATGCAAAAACATACATGTAGGAATCCAAATATACTCATTGGCCAATTTATTAGGTACACCATGCTAGATACACATTAGCTTCAAAATCAGTTTTATGAAAAAAATGATCAATATGCTGGAAACATTCCTCAGAGTTTATGCTCTATATTGACATGGTAGCATCACATATATGTTGCAGATTTGTCGGCAGCACATCCATGATGCCAGTCTCAGATGCAATCAGTCACACTGTTCAGGAGTGATTTGGACATTTAAGTCTAGTGAACTCACTGTCATGTTCAAGAACTGAATTTGAGATTATTTGAACTTTGTGACAAGGAGATTCATCATGGTAGAAGTAGATAATGTAAAGGGGTGTGCATGCTTAGCAACAATATTCAGGTAGTCTGTGGCATTTAAAGCTGCACAATTAGTATAGTGTGCCAGGAAAATATCCACAACACCATTACAACATCAGCAACCTGAACAGTTGATACAAGCAGGATGAATCATGTTGTTTATGGCAAAATCTGACCATAATGTCAGACTCTCACAGTAGAAATCAAGACTCAGAAGACCAGAAAACATTTTTCTGTTGTTCAATTTAGGTGAGCCTGTGCAAACTACAAACTGTAACCTCTTCTTAGCTGACAGGAGTAGCAACCAGTGGAGTCTTCTTCCGATGTAGCCCAATGTTCGATGTGCTGTGGAATCATGATGCTCTTCTGCATACCCAAGTAGTTATTTGGATTTCTGTTGCTTTTCAATCAGCTTGAACCAATAACCTCATACCTCCAGTCCAGAACCAATCATGCCTTTTCACTCAAATAACTGCTGCTCACTTATATTTCCTCTGTTTGTTGTGCATGAAAATCCCAGTAGATCATCAAAGCAACAGCCAAAATCACCATTTTTGCCCATTCTGATGCACTGTTTTATGCATAATAATCCATCAAGCTGTCAACATGTGATTGGTTGATAAGCAGTTGAAGTGTACCAAACAGCGTGGCTGGCAGACCTTACCCACCTTACCTTTAACTCAATTTGTTTTTGTTCCAGTATACTTTCAATAATTGTAATTTTGTGTGTGTATGTACCATGTACCTGTGCATGTACCAGTGCTATATAGCATTTGGGATATTTGAAAAGATTTAGTTGTTAGTTAGATTATCTGCCACAGTTGTTCAGTCTTATGTTTTGGCCTGGTCAGAATATTTGGACTCACATTAGACACAAGCATACTGAAAAACATTTTTCCGGTACAATAATGCCGACTTCAACTGTTTTAATCATCCAGTACCACCAAGTGAAAGATTTGACATTTTTTATTCATGTCACGAGAAATTTGTGCTTAATTTCTTACAATAAACACACATTCAGCATAAAATGCGATATAACATCTGCAACAAAATGCACTAGCTATTGATAATAATAATACTTCTACTACTTCTACTACTACTACTACTTCTACTTCTACTACTACTACTACTACTACTACTACTTCTACTTCTACTTCTACTTCTACTACTACTACTACTACTACTAATAATAATAATGATAATGATAACTGATGGCTTATCTGGATTCTGGCTATCCTCCTCTAGTCTAACAGAAGTTCTCACAGAAACATTTTTTACAGTTTAACACTCTCTCTTTGTTTTTTAGGAAGCCATTTACACACATCTGACTGCAACCAATTTTACCAGCAATTTCGTTTTATGAATACGCTTCCTCTGGCAACATATTAATTTCCACATGATATTCTAGGTTTATTTTTGGCTATATTTTGTCACTACTTTCCGCACCACCGAATAAATCATTATTCGATAAGTACATTAATAAACAACAGCTATACATTTGCATCATGGTGCGATCTATATTACGTTGCCCTTACTACCCCCATTTCATGAACCTAGAATGTATTATTTTAATAACAACCAAGTCAGCAACAACCAATCAAATACATTTTTGATCAATGCTCTTAATGGCTGGTTTCCTGTACTAAGTTATCCCTTTAAGCACAGTTTCTAAATGGCAAACTATTAAATCATTAAGCTCAGATTCATCAGATCAGCTCACATCCCACTTAAACCTGTAAAAGTTTGCTAAAAATTAGTGTATATACTGTTTTGACCCTTACCTGGACCAGCAGATCCAGCTCTCTGTCATCCAGCAGAAGCACTTGGAACTGCCTGCCCTCCGTCATCTGAGAAAAGCAAAGGCACTCTTGTGACAAACCAGATACAGGAAGTAGAATCAATAGCTATAAATTTGTTTTAACTCAGTTAATAATATGACATATTTAGACTCAGAGCAACCTTGTACATTTTGTCACTTGGGTGATCTAGAGCATAAGTAAATTAGACTGTGTTTGCATTGGCATGACTGATACTACTATGCAAACAAGTGGGCTCAGCTGGCTAATGGCCTTTTTGACTGAATGAGTTTAAAAATCTTTTCAATACTGTTGAACACTGAATCTGTAGCAGATAATGCAAGTATATTTGTATTATTGTAGCATTAATCAAACTGTACATTTTGGCAAACTGTTTCAGAGCCATGATTCAGGACCAAAAAGAAAAGAAAAATAGAAGGAAAATAAAGTCAACCAATAAATATGGGTTTTAATGTTTGCTTCACATGGTAATTTTTATCATTTTAGTCATGAAATAGTTTTTTTTATATACTATACGTTTAAAAACAATAATATTGAATTAAATATGAAACACAACATGAGAGCACAAAATCCAAGAGGTTTTTTCCCCATATTATTCATGTTCTATTATAAGTGTACAGTATACTGCTCACAAAAATTAACAAAAATACACACCTGCTCCCCATTCACACCTGAGACCTTGTAACACTAACGAGAGCAAATGCCTATTTGGGCACAATGTGTCCATTTTCACTTAACTTTTGTCGTCAGTGATTTACACTCATATGGTTGTGTGTTACGTTTTTTTAAAGCACAGGAAATTTAAAGTTGTAGGAAAGTTGTAGGCTGATTACTTTATCAAAGAGTCATATTTTCAGTTTTCTCCCATAAAAAGATATAATAAAATATTTACGAAAATGTGAGGGGTATAATCACTTTTGTGAGATACTCTTAAGTACACCTATAAGTTCAAGTACACCTCTAAGTACAAATATACTAAATTAATTTCCTAAATGTTTTAACACAATGGGTAACATAATAAGTGTGAACAATTAAAAACTCTCCACTGTCAGGCTAACAGAAAGATCACATGAAACACATTTTATTGCACTGAAAGAGCTGATATGGTAGCTCAATGTATTTCAACAACCACACTCTACTAGGTTTTAGGTTTTACACAGCAGGCACTGTGCAAACAATTTTTCCATACCAGTACAATGCAAAGACAACCACATTAAAAGAAAGTAACCCAGAACTTAGCATAGTGAGGGAACATCAACAGTGGTGAAAACACATCCATATATATGAGGGGCTCTGACAAAAACAGGTGCTTTTCACCAGAGCAGGCACAGAGCCACAGCCAGCTGAAGACAAAAAGTCAATACTCTTTCAAAAGTGAGACCTCTAATTTTTTTTTTCCAGAAATCACACTTTTGAAAGAAGGTGGCTCTTAAAATATGTTTTTTAAGAAGTATCCATTCAGGAAAAAGGCCAAGAATGATGAAAAGCAGAGAAAATTTATTTTAAGAGAAAGTATGCCATTTCTTTTAAAAAAACTACCCATTGGAGAAATGCCAAAAGCCGCCCCTCAAAATTCACCTTTCACAATAATCTATCTAAATACGGTAAAGTTTTGCTGAATAAATACGTTTCAGCCTATCCAATGATGGTATGAAAATCTCTGAAGTTTAAAAAGTCATAACTAAACTAAAATTTAATTCTTGTTAAGCTTTCAATCTCTAGTTTTTAGAAGCATTAGGTTTTGCCAGAGCCCCTGACATATAACAATATTATTTGTGTACACCGATATCATGATGGTAATATTTGTATAAAACGGCATTTTCTTGGTACTTTAAAAAGTTTGTTTTAAATGTTCCGTTAATTGGACTGGTTATTGCTGTTATCTCTGATTGCTATTTTTACTGTACTATTTACTATTACTATTTACTCTACTTGTTATCATAATTTGATAAAATTGGTTTGGTTGCTGTGTGCAGTGTTCTAATCAGTCTCAAAAACCAACATGCAAAACAAAACGTGACATTTTCACAGTGCATTTTAAGCAGTTTGTTGCACAAAAGTATATAGTGAGATAACTTGCCCCTATTACAAGCCAAACAGTTACTACATTGAACACAATCGGCATCAGGATAACCACTACTACATAACTGATGCTGTTGAGGAACTGTATCATATTAATGAAGTACTATGTAAAGAATGAATGTACAACATGTTAACATATCTAGGTCCAAAAGTATAAGAAAGAAAGGATAAATCAGTTTTCTTGTATCGTAGGAACACTGACAGCATATTGCCACCAAAGGACCTTATTGTAATCAGTTCCTATAAAAACAAATCAAGCTTAAAATAAATTAAGCAAAATACTTAGTCACTGTTCATTCCACAGGGATTGTTACAACAGTAACACATTAAATGAAATTAAAGGATTCTGAGCTCCTTTATTTCAAGCACCACTGAAATATAAAAAAAATTGGTGATATGAAACTAGATAAGAAAAAAAGCAATGGTCTGTGTGTTTAGGCAAAATATTCATAAAGTATAAGCTCTGTATTAATTCCAAATGATAGAGTATGCTAATAATATTATCTCTGATTTCTATTCAAGTTATCCAAGCTACTGTTGTTCTACAAGATATAGAAGGCAATGCTATATTTCTTGTAATACTGACATCAGCACTGTGTAGCTCAGTGTCATCCCAATACCCTGCCCCCTCCATTGTCTTTATCCACCAGTCACCCTCACCAGTGAGTGACTGTTGGGCCATTATGAATGCGAATGTATTCACACTGCATAGTCACCCCATTGTGCTGTCCAGTGTCAGTCTGAGGTAGTGGCTCTGCCTGGTTCAGTGATGTGGTTTCATCACCAATAACAATGCACTGACAAAACAGCTATGGAAAACATTACATATCGTTGTTGACTGAAAAAGACACACACTCATAATAAATACACTTCTATTTTTTGATACAGAAACCAATAAAAAAAAATAAAAAATTTCAAAAAAAAGGTTGCATTAGTCTACAGTCTATTAACAACATACCTTTTCTGACTCATAACTAGTGGTCTAGGGATATGTTTTTAAATGGCAGAGGCTGATCCTGATATTTAGAGTGTGGGGTGATTGATGGCCGATATATAAATGGTGATATTCTTTGCTGCAAATTTGCACTATGAATGTATTGTCTCTGTTTGCACTCTCTTTTTTATGAACAAAAGATATTTCATGTAAATACAGTAAGTTCCCTAGATACCAACCAGTTCCATTCAGAGAGAGAGGTTTTGTATGTCTGAAAGGTCTTATGGCCAAAATAGCCAGGTATTTAATGTGGTTGGCATCGCGACCACAGGACTACACTACCCAGCGTCCATGGCTCCTTCCAAATCATCCTTCTCTAGTGTGTTCACAATCTGACTTCCTGATTTACTTCAGCTGTTTCTATTTGTCTGTCTAATACTCAATGATCATTTAGCACGGTTTTGGTGTACGGTTTGTGATGTTATAGATTCGGTCCCTGGTTTCCCTTCTTTTCGTGGATCAAGTTATTCATGCTTACTGCATTTTGGACTATTTGTGTTTTTCAGTTTCTTAATAAACTGCTGGTCTGTACTGGTTTTTAATGTTCATCTCCCACTTTCTGCCCATGCATGACAGTCAGTGACACAAGTACTTAATAAAGCCTTAACAAAACAGAGTGAAACTTGGTGCATCTGTTAAGCACCAGAGATGTGAACTAACATAGAATGCTGACACACAACTTGAAATTCAACCACATAGTATTCAACGTATTGCTTTGAAAGTTCATTAGTCGAAGGTCATCTAGGGGACTAGACGAATCATGACAGTGGTCATGGTAGATCTTCGCTGTAATCACAATTTATAATTTAGTATACAGTTCATATGATGGTATCAGCTAAACTGTATCTTTGCTCATGGTAGTGTTTTGTGCCACATTCATAAGGTGAAGCTGTATCTACATTGTGAGTACAGCTTGCAGGTGTAAAGTGAGACCATGCCAGTCATTTGAAATTAGTAGGTCAACTGAAATTAAACAATTTGCATGTGTTGTCCTCTAGTGATCAAGTATGAAATTTATTGAGAAACAGCGTTATCAAATACCAACCGCTTATTCCTGATGGCTGTAACAAACACAGCAGACAGAAGAGGGGGGTATCATTTAAGAAATATCCTTACAAAACCAAGCCATTTGATGAGTGAGAAGTGCCGATTCAGAAAGTACATGTTTATTGTTTATTGTGTTATTGTTTTAACTACTTTACGAGTTCACCCACAAATGTAATCCTGATTCAGTCATTACTACAGTCTTGATATACCCTGGTTACAACACATGCACTCAATAAAGCATCACAAAACACAACTTCTGTATGTTTAAATGTGCCCGTTAATTTACATTTATGCCACTTAGCAGACAGCCTTATCCTTCTCATCCAGAGTCACAAATGTTAGCGATACCGAGTCAGGGTTTTATAAGGAATCGAAAAACTAAGATTTTCCTAACTTGTAATTCTGTTAATAATGATAATGATAATAACAACACCGATAAACAGGTGTTTGAAATGCCCTTTTGTAAATATCACTGACTTCCAAGTGTTTACTGCTCTCATTCTTTTATTTGTAGAACTTCAAAATAAATCTAACATTCAAATTCAATCGAGTTTTGCAGTTAAAATAGATACAATATTTTGAATGACATTTTTAAAGAAAATTAACAGCTGTAGTGTGCAGAGAGACTGAACTGTAGGTAGCCCATGGATAAAGCTTGTTAAGACACAAGCCCCTTAAGCTTAATCACAGGGTTAGAGCTTTCATAAAAAAGACCTATGAGAAATACCATGATGTGAAAATCCAGATTCTCCTCTGTAGTTTACACAAGCCTTTATCAGCTCAGCAGTGTGTCCCCGACTACATTTTTCTTATAATTGCAGTCAATGCACCATAAGTGACCTGAAAATCTATGTTGATGCTAAATGGTTCAACTTAACACACAAGAGTCTTCTCTGGAACCATCATGGAAAAACTAAAACCGACTGGCAATGAGTCATATTTACCATCCACAAAATTTAGTATAAAGGTTGACGCCAACAGCAACATCTGGAGAGACAATTGTCTGGACGCATAAATATCCATCCACCCAGTGTAAAAATGGCAAAACCAAAAGACATGGGCTTTATGTGTAATAAAAGGTCTCTATAAAGAAATCTGAGGTTTAAATCTTTGTTTAAGTTTTGAAACGGTTTTGTCATTTTCTTTTGCTGAACTTGTTTAAAATGGAATTATTAATTGCACGCTCAATGTCAGAAAGGAGTTCAAACAGTCCCCTGTACTACTGACAATTACTTCCATGATAAAAATTGATTTGGGGTCATAAGGAAAATTGAAGAATAAAACTGACTACATATGTTCCTGTACTGATTTTGATTTGGTAAGAAGCAAAACATTTAGGTAAGCTAGAGATTAGATAAAGATTAGGTACACTCTTTACAGATGACAAATGTATATTTACTTTGTCTTGACAAATGTTCACCAGGAAATGGTCATTATTCAGTGTTATTACAAAACAAACTGAAATGAATCTCAAATCCATTCCTCACTAAAAGGTAGCTATGGGGACATTAAAAGCACATCTAGATCTACTTTAATCACTTAAATGCTATATACACTCTACCGGCTTAGTAAATACCCAGAATGATGAGCATTAACTTAATGCTGCTTTTACCTTTTTGACTTTTCTCTTTCATACTTGTACTTTACCAGTAATCTACCAGGGGCGTAGGTTTAAACACACCCTACAGTCCTAGAAAGGAAAATGTAATAATTTAGTATGATGTTACCTAGAAAAATTACTTATAAATTACTTATCAGGTTATCTGTACTGAAATTATGTATCTTAGTAGCATAATGAGCTATAACCAATATGAACCAATTACAAGTCAGTAAGCAGCAAAAGTCCCAAAGCATTTGGCCTATGCAAAGCAAAGGCACAGCTTACCAAAAACACTGGAAGCCAGCATTACCATTAAAAGGTAATTTAGTACTTTCCCAGTTTTTTAGTGTGAATGAGATTACGTAGTAAACTGTCAAGATCAAATTCTCCTGTGAAATCAAAACAAGATATTTTGTTCCTTTTGCTTTTTTAAAAAAAAGTTATCATATGTTGTGACATACCTGATAGACATCTCCAATATGGCACAGTGTCTGTAGAAATCTTCTACATGGAATCAGGCCATCACTGTAACACCGTCTCAGGACGTGTTCAGTCACAGTCCACACTAACTGACTCCCAGATGTCAGTAGGTCCTCCATGCCACACAAGAAGCCCAGAGCCATGTTCTTTTGTACTAAATGCTAATAATCCTGCTGGCGCTCGCCTAACTAACTCCTGAGGGACATTTGTATCAGAGCACCACAAGCTCAGCTCAAAGTCTTCACTTTGCCCCTTACAGCAGAGCGTAGGGACAGGCCCCACAGCTACCCGCTCTGCCCACTTTACACACAGACACACAAGCTCAAACGATATACACATACTCAACCAGACACATTGACTGCCCCAGTCTTTCCGTTTTGTCCACATAAACAAGCATTGTGGTTTCTGACTCTGTAATTTTCATGCCTTCTTGAGCTGCTCAAACACAGCACAAGAGCTACACATTAAGTAAAGATGTACTTCCAGAAAAGGAATAGCTGTTATGGTGATTAGCAGAGACCGATTAACGGATCGTTATTTAAGATTACGGCTCAGATAGCTGCATCATATCCAGGTCTTTCCAAAACATGTTTGTTTCTATACACATTTTTCACCATTAGTGTTATATTTGAGCTTGCAAATAGGGATATCCAGGTATTATGTAAATGTTACCCATTTGAAATACACTTTGCCTATGTACTGTTTCTAAATGTCTATGTATTGTGATTTCCTCCAGGCAACAGGCAGCTCCACCCAGCAAAAGGACCTCTTAAAATAATCACTTTTATCTCAGGGGCATTTGGCAATACAATTCTGCAAGTATTTGACTTAAAATAAAAAGGAACATAAAACTATAGACAGCTTAATTCTCAAGTGATGAACTAAAATGTTTAATGGCTAGATATTGCTGAAGTGTACTAAAATTCGTTTAAAAGCAAATTCACATCAAGACACAGTAGAACAAGAGATTTAACAGCCACATATGGTCACATGCCCAGCTGTCACATGAGGCAGTGGTCCGTCTGAAAATCTTTTTCTGCTGCTTATTTGTTTGAATATGCTACACAATAAAACACGGAATGAAATGTAATGAAATATGGATGTGGGTGAATATAAGAAACTAAGACATACAGATAAAACACGTGACACAACTCGCATCTTGGACAAGTAAAAGATCCGATCCAATAGGAAGCTGCAACACAATGACAAACTGACCAAGCTTTAATCTACAGCAGCGTGACACACCACTTCTATGGGCTGATTCCACGCTCCAGTCTGGTTTCTGAAACCAGGCCAATCAATGCAAAAGAACAGCAATAACAGTTCTAATCTGTTCTGCCACAAACTGGATTATAACTGAGAAATCACCACACTTAACCCAGGCTGCTTATATAACTTGAATAAAAGCAATTTGCAACATAATATCCATTCAGCAACACCTATTTCCTTATACATCCTTATTATTACAGATATGAACCTATTTAAACCATATAACACGTTGCCACTAGGTAACAGTTTAAACAAGGTCTACAGAGAATTGGTTTGCCAACTTTGATTGACAACTTGGTTGGCTTACACAGAACATTGAAATCAATTCCACCCGACACCCTGAAATGCAATAGAAGCCAGGTCTTTTTGTCTAATATGAGAAGTCAACTTCACAACACAGGTTCCAAAATCTGGTAGAAAGCCTATTGTAGAGGAACAAACAATAGTAACAACAGTATGAACCATTGTGCCACTGTGCTGTCCTACACACCTCTTGATTATCCAAATAAGGTTATGCATACTGTTTTACTACTGTATTTTAGCTGAAAATGTTAATTTTTAGATCACATTATTTACTCCGGAAATCATTACCTACAACATGTGGGTGTGTATAACCAACTTCCAATTAAGATACTACAGTAATATAAATTAAAATGCATGTTTAAAGTATATATGATTGTAAAGTATGTATGAATAAAAAGCATCAACAGGACTAAGAAAGAGCATATCTTTATTTGTATCTCTGATTAGGTGGCAGAACCTACTACAAAATGGATTACCTTCTAATATTAATGATTAAACACTGATTTATTTCAACTGTTTATATGGCAATTTTAAATTTGTGATGTGTGTACTATGGCCATGTGATCAACGACTTTGTTTGGTTGAATCTGAGAGTGACGTGGCTACATTATTTAACTGCGATGAAATCCCTAACAGGTCAAAGTGACATGTACATTAATAATAATTATGTTTACGTATCTACAGCGATGTCCTGTTAATAATAATCTTTAGTCAAATAGACATTGCATATTGTTAGAATAAATGCATGTAATAAAAAAATCATTACTGACCCAGCACAAGCAGGACTACAACATACATCAAAATTGATGTCAGTTTCAATTTGTTTTTACACTTTCACTAGGTAGAACATTATGCTTTTCTGTGATCTTCTGTATTTTAGCTGAAACACTACTACAACTCTTATTTATTCCAGGTAGGTGTGGATGACTTTACGAACAATAATTCTAACTATGCAAAAAATATGCAACAAAAGCGGTCAACTACTTTAAAACTAAGCATCCAAAAGGGGTACATGCAAGTTAGCTAGCACATGAATCCCACACAGGTGCAGTGGTGAACAAAGATGCCCCATATGAGCAAGCGTCGGAAAGATATCACTGATGCTGTGACATTTTAACTAGGAAATGGAAATGGCAGCCAACAAATGGCAGGAAGATGGAAATGGTAGCAAAGGAAATAGTCAGTAAATGTGAATTTTAAGCTACCTTTATAAGCATTTGATCAGCTTAAGTAAACAGAATAGCATACAGCATGCAATTGAAATTAAAAAGCTGAAATTGAAAAATCAAATTCTCTGATACAAAAACAATCACTATACATAAGATTTCCACAACACATCTAACTGGTAAACTGATCTATTGGATTATATACTTCCAGGTGTTCATGTAAGAATCTAAAATACCCGAAATTAAAACCACTTTTCCAGTTCTGATGCTTCAGTTAATAACTATCAACCCAGGGACTCTATTATATAGTCACGGTCATATTTTGTACTGAAAGGATTGGCAATGAATTCAAATACCTGTAACAATGTGAGAATTTCTCTTTTGTGTTGTCTACAGACATTACTTCCAATATATTTATTCACTGTAGGAGCTGTAATTTACTATTTTCTATTTGGTCACAGATATGTGTTATAAAAGGCTCCATTAATTACTCATGTAGACTAGGTTATAATAGATGCTTGTCATGATTAAATGCATTTCCACAAACTCCAGGTTGGTCAGTAAGTGAGTCAGTCTAGATTTGACCTTAATTCTCTAATTTTCAATGTTTCTGAGATAAACACGATGACTGCACATTCTGGCTCACACAAAACTGATGTCATCTGTGCAACCCATGCATTGTGAAGTGTGAAGAGCTATACAGTGGTTTCATTTTATTGTAATAGCAGTGTATTTTTCTTGCTAGACAGTGGTTATTCTTGAGCAGTTCTCTTCCTTTGAGTTTGGCAACAATCCCATGTTGTTCTACAATGCGGAATCAAAAAGCAACCATAGCTGCACAGACCTCGACAGTAGAGGGTGTAATTATTCTGTAAGGGAAATTCTGATGATAAAATGAAAGCATATATAATATATTGTAGACTTTTTAAAATTGAAGACATCTGTGCAAAATCCAGGTATGTACGTGACACATTAAACAGCAACCACCTAAGATTCTCTAAGTTGTGAGTTTTATAAAAAAAACTCTGAAAGTAGAAAAATGTAAACATGCAGAAACGGTAATGCTATTAACTAACTCTCATCACTTTCTAACTGATGAAAACTTGTTTATGCAAATGCAGTGCTAAATGACCATGTAAAATCACTATATTGTAATATTATCATAAATTAATATAAAGACCATATATAAGTATTTCCCAGTTTCCAAAACACCACCAGAAAAGACAGGAAATTTGTATGCACTACTAAAAAGATAGGGAAAAATGGGGACCTCCTTTTATAGTGGAATCTTCATCAAGATGCCAAGCTGACCCTTCTGCAGTATGAGGACGCTTCACCAGGAATGGTCTTTTTGAAATATTGGTAGCCAAGAAATCACTTTTTTTGGAAGGGGAGTGGAAGAGTGGAAAGGCTAAGATATACTAACCTGGTGACCTGAATGAATATCAGTCGAAAAAGAGAATTACGGTTCCAAATATCAACAATACATTGACATTATACAATTGTAAAACTAACAACTCTAATGGTGGCCAGTAACATACACTGTTACACATTGCAATCAAAAATTAACTTTTAACATTATAAACGACACATGATTGTTGCATAAGCAATTTGTCAAATCTGCAGTTCTATTTACTACCAGTAGTAGTAAGTGCAGTTTCACTTATAGCATCAGTGAAACACTGACAGACGATCCAGGTTATTGTCCACTGACAGGTAAGAGAAGGGAATTGTAATTTTCTACAGAAAGAGAGGGAGTGAAGGACTTTTCTAAGGGTGTACTCACAC
>JAYJMA010094522.1:0-22703 GCA_036873895.1 Parotocinclus cabessadecuia
ACACACACACACACACACACACACACACACACACACACACACACACACACACACACACACACACACTCACACACACAGAGGGTATGATATAATGTAATGTAATGTGAATTTCACTTCACCAATCATTTGGTGATTAGAGGCAGATCAAGCCACGCACACTTCTCACCAGCCTTTTATCTTTAGTATGACAAGCTCCGCCCCTAACATTGTATGTAGTCCTCAGATATACATGGAGGCCACAATTAGATTAGATATACTATTGTTTACAGTATAATGATTATCTACAAATTTACCAGTATCTTTATTATAATACATAAAGAAAACAAAGGATATTTGTATACAATAAAACAAGAAACAACTATTCTTGTTGTTTCCTAATATTTTTCTGCAACACATATACACACATAGATCTATGTGTGTGTGTGTGATGTATCTGTCACTCTGTACTTCAGGCAGGACATGACGCTGAAGGTCGTGGCTTTGAGCATGGAGGACAAGCAGCAATGTAGTGCTCGAATAGGAACGGTTAAAAATAGTGGATAAACTAACAAGAAAAAGACCATCAACCCTCCCAAACAGAGCAACACAAGTCACTCGCTTATCCCTGTCATACATATGAACTATTTAAAATGTTCAAAGACTCACAAAATGTTTTACTGAACAGATTGTTTATGGAGAGGACAATTATAAGCAGAAGGTTTATTTAACAATTAAGGAGAAAGTTCACAAAATAACAAGAAAATAAGTTTAAACAGACCATAATTCTTAAATGAGTCCTTTAATCATCATCCATCTTTACCTAAACTGGTAAGGTTTCTAATTGCTGTTTAATCGTTTAAATGTTTCTTTCAACCTCAGTTCTTTCTATATCAATGTTTTACACTTTGGGATGTCGAATGCATATCACTCACTGGCAGAAATGATAATGGTATGTGTGCAAAAACAGGTGGAGGAACCACCCAAGCCTGAAAACACTTAATTCCATGGGAAGGCTTGTCCAGACTATCACATGACAAACTGTGTGTACTGTGTGTTTTCATCTCATATGAAGGTTTTATGGATAACATTGAGACCCTGATAATTCAAACCTGTAGATGATGTCCACAATCATGTTAACTTTAAAAAAATCATATCAAATTAAAAAAGGCATTCCCAGTTTCTCCAGTAATGCTGCATTCCCAATACACCACAAGAAAACTGATGCGGAATGAAGGCTATGGTTCTGCCTATTTATAGGAAAGGGGGGATAGCAAATAGATGATCCAGCTTATTTTTACTGCCCAATGAAATGTACCAATTATAGTCTTTTAAAGGTTACTCTTAGACATTAGATAAAATAATTTATAGACATATGGATTCCACAAGGCAGCACGGTGGCTTGGTGGGTAGCACTGCTACCTCACAGCAAGAAGGTCCCGGGTTCAATCCCAGGGTGGAGCGTCCTGGGTCCTTTCTGTGTTTAGTCTGAATGTCCTTCCCGTGTCTAAATGGGTTTCTTCCCACATTAAAAATACATGTGTGTTAGGCTAACTGTGTGTGTGTGTGTGTGTGTGTGTGCCTTACGATGGATTGGCTAGGGTCATTCCTATTGTTTCGTACAGAGTTGCCCGATGGGCACATGCTGTCCTGTAACCCCATGTGGATTAAGCGGAAGATAATGAATGAATGAATGAATGAATGGATCCCATAAGCGAACAGGTTGCTAGTATGTTTGCGTCCATGTTATCCTGCTTAAGTAAGTTTACGTTCTGTTTCACTGCTTTATTGTTTTATTATCCAAAGCCTTGACTGGCTTTAGACTGGCTGCTCGCAATGACCTCTAGCTGTGAATAGACATAACAGTCTAGAGTCAATAAATTATTTTAAACCCACACTATCCCTGTGTGTTGTGGCATTATTCTGAAACTTCATGTCTTGTGGCCCCAGAGATGGTTTTAATGTTGAAGGTGAATGAGTCACCTTGCAGTAAGCATGGGGTGGAGCTTTTTGGTTGGTTTGATCAGTAAGAGCACTAAATCACAATCCCAGAGCTCCCTGCACCATGCATGCATCTGGCTGACTACATCTACCTCCACTTACTGCTAAAGCCAAGGCTACATCAGTGATGTATAAGGTGGTTCAGGCTGTTCAACACTGCCTTGATCAGGATCTTTCACCAAGGCATCAATGAAGATAACATTCTTATCAATGCTGATAATACAACATCAAGCTGATAATGTTTGGCTGCAGTGGACTTTTCCAGACAAATCTGTACACCGTAAATTATGGTAAAAACACTCACATCAGATTGCAGCCATTTTTGTTTTTGTTTTATTTTTGAATTTTTTTGTTCTTTGTTGACATTTCTTACTTCTCTCTGCTCATTCAGGTACTTCCATCCAGAGTATCTTCCATCCATGCAGATGTCTTTTTTACGCAAGAGTTGTCTAAAGGTAAAACATTTGGGAAACATTTTCCACTCTACCAATCACACGACTGTCCATGTATCCTGAAGCCAACTTATCAAAAGTTGCCTGAAGACAAAAAAAGTTTAAAGAGAAACAAGTTCAGGTTTGACAGAAGAGAACATAATTATCCAAGAGACCCTCTACTCGTGTAGGCTAGGGCAGAGAAGACATGTACAGCACTTGTGCAAAAGTCTTAGGCTAGATTAGATTAGATTGATTGTTTAAATTATATTAGATTATTTTAGCAAAACCAACAACCTTGAAAAATAGATTTTATATTCCACAGCGGCATGTATTTCGTGTGAACTTTGCTTACATTTGAGAAATAGCCTAAAACTTTTGCTCAGTGCTGTATATTAATGAAATACTGGTTATGTGCATAGTTTCATGATTTCCATTTGTCAAAAAATGCAGAGGAGTGGAATAATCTGATAAACTAGAGGAAATCACAGCCTAGACTGCTCTAATGTGTTACTAATTGGAATGTTTTTAACCTGCCTAAAGACTTAATTATATGCAACTGAGTGTCAGCCAAATACTAAGGCTTATGTTAAGCCAGGATATACGTGAACGATGAGACTTTTGCTAAAGAAACAGATGCCCTGGACCAGAGGATCTGGGAAACAAGTCAGGACACCAGAAGCAGGTATTTAGTTCTAGATCAAGGAAGACTGATACTAATGAATAATAATTTTAGCTGATCCTAGTTGGGAAAGGAAGTCAGTGTTGTGGTTGTACTAAAAGTGTGAAACCTTAACCAGTAAGTATCTGTACATATGTGCCTTTTGAAACATATTTTGTTAATGGTTCTTAGTGCTTAATAGTATTTTATTGCTTATGATTTTTATCCTCTTACCTGCAGGTCAACAGCCATCTAAATCATTAACAAATTGTCATTACAAATCCCCAGATCCAAAAAACTATCAAAAAGAACATTATGAAGACCTATTAAGTATTATGATTAGTAATATTTCAATATTCAGCATAGCGTAACTCACACTGGTACCTCTATGCTGCCCAGTTAGGCTTGGTCCCTGAGTCTTGGTCCTACCGAGGTTGCTTCTTTATAAGAATTATATTTTATTCTTTCCACTGTCACCCTATACTTGTTCATTTTTGGCAAGCTCCAATATAGTTATAAAGCTGCTTCGTAAAAAAGCTGTATAAATAAATTTGACTTGACTTTAATATATATATACTGGTATAACCTTGATCCTGCCAGCAATTGAGATTGATGCTGATCTGACATAAGTAAACATATCCTTGAAAGTGTGGGAAATACATTGTCAAGACTTTTCAATTGGGATAAAAACAACCTAAAAACATGAAACTGTGGGTATTATATCATCATATTTGTAATTGCTGGTAATAATTTGCATCTATTGAATTGATTTATATTTGTGATTAAACCAGCAGTGAAATAATTCAAAATCATCCATTCATTAAAAAAGAATGAATAAGAATAATATGACATAAAATAGGTAACACCCTATTGTCAACCACTCACTGTTGTTTCCTTTACTGCTAAATTTAAGTCTATTTTGTCCCCTTTAGCAACTTTATTTCAAAAAAAGAATTTAGTAACATATCTTCCAGCTTTTTGAGCAGACACTGATGACTCTGCTGCTCTCAACTCCCCAGCAGTCATGATAATAAAGCATTTGGGTCTGTTCCCAGCACACATCATCCTACATAGTTCTCTTCTGACCCTTTTCCCTTTCCATAACCAGATGCGCATTTACAGCCCTGATACACATTGTCTTTTTAATCTCTCCATGATTGTAATTTCCTTGTCAAGTCTTGTCACAGTTATGCTGTCGTTTTGTTCCAGTTCCTGATGTAGTCTTGCTCCTGTTCATGGTTTGTCTATTCCTGTTTCTTCTGTGCATGGTGCGCATTCCACATCTCCCGTCTCTGTGTATTCAGCTCATAGCTTCCAGCACTGTTAATGTATTCCTGCATTTACATTCATTGCATCTATTCCGTATTTTTCTGTGCTCTGTGTACATCTTGTTCCATACATATTACCGTTAGCCTCTTGTCTGTGCATTCATGTTCTTTCTAGCTTTACCGCATGTATGTTAGTGTTAGTCTGCATATGTCCATATCTATGTTTCCTAGCCTTGTGTTTCCTCTGCACATCACCCTAGACTTATGTCCCTTCGTTTGCATTAGCTCTGTCTGCCACACCTAACCCCGTGTCTTATTTGTTGTGCCCACTCTGGCCGGTTAGCAGCTATAATGCAACAGTCTCACCAGTTTTTAGAAGGAACATCTGGGGCAAGTCTTTTACAGTCACCTTGTGATGATTACCAAATATCCATTTAAGCTTTAGTTCATATCCAACAGGTGCCTCCATTCCAAAAGTATTCTCAAATGCTATATAAAATCTGAGACTGAGCCTGAGACTTTTGTACAATACTATATTTACATTGATGTTATTTTAGCAGACAGGACAGTTTACAATTGATACAGTCTTAAGATCCAAGCAACTGTGGGTTAAGGGCCTTCCTCAAAGGCCCAACAGCGGCAGTTAGGCAGAGATGGGGTTTGAAGCCTGGACATTTATTTATACCAATATTTTAACCGCCAGGCTACCACACTCCCACGCATGTCAGATGTTTGAGTACTTAATAGTGTATTTAATAGTCGTACCATTTAATGGTGGCACCTGGTCTGTAGGTGGCATGAGTCAAATTTATAACCATATTGATGGTAAGAGCAGTAGTTTATTGCCCAGAGCATCATGCTCATCCTGCTGGCTTGTCTGCATCCATGTGCCATAACGTCTCTGTCCATCCACATGAAATAAATAAAACTGTTCCAGTTCCTTATTTACATTATAATCACATTTGGCTAAGGACATGGTTAACATTCTGACTGGTCTTTAGTAGATGGCGTTGTCTGTGACCTGTGTTACATATTGGGTGGTTTAGATGAGGCAGGTTAACTAATAATGAGCCTCCTACCTGCCTTTGTTCTTCGGTTTGTCCCTTCTTGGGCACTCATCACTGCTAACTTATGACTAAGCCATCTGTCAATAATGATGTGGAACTTCACAAACTTGCTCAGGTCTTCCTATCTATGCACTTCTCCTGCTTCCAACAAACAAACTGGGACTGTGGTGACCTAACAGTTAAGATACAGAATTCTGGTCCACATGATTCATATCCCACGTCTACCAATCTACTACTATTGAGTCCTTGAGCAAGGTCCCTAAGCCACAATGGCTTGTATTATACGATTACAAGAGCTCCTGCTCATGGTTGCAAATGTAATGTAATGTACATGAGTAGTCACTGACAAATTGTTGGAAGTCGTTAGAGCAAAGCTTTCCTAGCCTGGCAGGCAGGCACGTGTTTATGGTTGGGCAGGAGCAAGCATTGCCTGCCCAGGGAAAACAAAATGCAAATAAGAACAAAATGATAGTAATTTTTATACTATTCATGTTTTCTAGCAACTTTATTGATTATTAAAAAATGAAAAAATCTTTAGAACATAATTAACGGTCTACCTACACTATTTAGTGCCTCTTTATAGAATAAAAATATTTTTTTGGTTGAGCCAGCCATGCAGTTCTTACCAGCCAATGATACAAACCAATGTTTTCTACTGTGCAAGATCTTACTGTACAACACCAGTGTAAATGTTGTATCTTATGTAACATGTCACTAGTAGATTATGTAATTAGTGGCATTTTAATTAAACCCCTTAGGGGAATAAATGAATACGCTGATTGTATGCAAACCCAACTGTTTACAGTGCTGGGACCCAAACACGGACTAACAAACACAAATATGGCAGGCAAGATGAACTGAATTACTTCGTGCTTTATTAATACAGCTGTAAGGGGATATAGGTAAAGGCATTGCAAAGAGAGAGAGAGAGAGAGAGAGAGAGAGAAAGAGAGGCAGAAGATTCTGCAGAAAGCGAATCTGGTCTGTGGATCGGTGGATTATAGACTAGTGAGATCCATGATGGGACATGGAGAATCCAGGTAAGGAGTGGTTTGTGATGAAACATGGTCCGGTAGAGATAAGGTGAGATCCATAATGAAACAAGGCAAACCAGCGTTGCACCACGTGATCGAAAGGAACATTGTGATGGCAAGGTAAAATAGATACAATTAACCTGTGCCGGGTTGCTCGGTCTGCGGGTCTTAATTAGCGTTCTCATCAGCAGGGGTTACAAGCTGCAGGTGTTTCTCTTCAAGACCAGTAAATGAGAACCAGTACGCTTGCCCAGGGTGGATAGCTGCCACATAACAAAATGTGAAGAATAATGAATTACGATGGAGACAGGGGAAAATGAGAGGAAATCAGAAATTGGAAACTGGAAAACGGGTGGACTAAGGCAAACTCTTAACAGAAGATTATGGCTTGTTGTGGTTATTGCATTTAAGCTGTCATAACCTTTTTTGTTTAGGTTTGACTATAAACAGATTATAACAAGGCTACCAGGGCTACTTTACTGGTTACAGATCACAAACCAATAATGCTTCATACATGGGAGATTAAAGAAACAGTTCAAAGAAAAACGCAAGTAAAACTTTAATTGCATCTTCCTCTCATATTGACCCTGGGCATCTTTCTATCCTCTAGAGACAGAACTATGTAGTTTCATTATACAAATGGTTTTCATACAGTCATTGCTGCCTAACTTGACTTCTGTAGATAATCTCCCAAAGATTTTCACTTTGTTTCATACAAATACAAAATCATCAGCAGGACTC
The DNA here is from genome assembly GCA_036873895.1 of Parotocinclus cabessadecuia. Taxonomy (NCBI): domain Eukaryota; kingdom Metazoa; phylum Chordata; class Actinopteri; order Siluriformes; family Loricariidae; genus Parotocinclus; species Parotocinclus cabessadecuia. The sequence continues at coordinate 7,180 of JAYJMA010094522.1, forward strand.
TTTTCCCTGCCCCTTTTATATACCCTAGTTATGAAGAGTAGCATGTCTGTTGTTACCCACCCACATAACCGAAACGCCCACCCAAAGATGAGGTCCTAGTAATGCCTGGCTGGTAGAAATAAAGCTAAGCTTACTGCCTCTACAGCTACAGCGAATTACTGGCAAACGACTTCCAATCACTACAGTAAATTCAACAGATATTTTAAGTAGTGGATCTATCACCCTCTCAGGTTTAAGCTCAACATTACGAGTTATTTATTTTCTATTTTTTGTGACCTGCAGGTCAAAACACATTCAGTAGATCCTGCTGGGTGTAAATTGCCCACTGCGCTCACAGTTGCTCGCTTTGCTGCACTAAGCAGCTGATAGGAGGCAGTCGAGTGGAACAGCTTTGAGCTAAACCTCTGTCGCTTTTTTAGTTGTCCCACTGCTCATATTTTGTTACCACAAGAGAGCAGTTTGACTCTTTGACAGATCTCACATTGCTCTGCTTTAGACTGGGTTTTAAATGATTGTTTTAAGCTTAATATTTTTTCTATTGAATTCAGTTTAATACAACAATAAAATTGCATTTACCATCGAAAGCAACTAAATCAGTGCCAAAATATATATTGTGTATACTGTAATTATTGTAACTATATCCATCAGAGTATTAAAAGCTACTACGGAATGTTGAATATCCTTGCTGCAGTTACCTATACACTTTAAAACAGTTCAAGATTTAAGCCCTCCACTGCTGGAGCAAAGACGAAAGCTAGAAGTCTAAAAGCCATTGTCTTTCAAGAATTTAGAGATTGTCCATGCATTTCTAAGCAAATTACATTTTTATTAAGTGTTTATTTTATTTTATTTGCATTGTTCATACCATCTCAACTTGTTGATTTGGGGTTGTTATAGTTTGCAATGTCATGAAGGAACTAAAGGCCTCTCGCACCTTGTCTAATGTTTAATGATCATGATTCAGTCATCAGCAGAACACTGAATATTGACAATGCTGCAGATGTACCTGTCCCACCGAAAAGTACATGGGCACAAAGACAATCCAAAAGTATTGAGGACAGAACGTTTTGCTTTACATAAGAAGTGCAATGTCTATGGAAATAAACAAATTTAAGCGTGAAAATATTATCCCATCACTAAAATATTGTACTGGTAGTATCAGAGGTTGGGTCTGTTTTGCCACAGAACTTCAGAAAGATTTGGAAGTATACTCTAATATATGTGAGCAGTATACTTAGTTCATGTTTTTGTTAATAGATAAGAGATTTAGATATTTTATTCTTCAATGTGTCCTTAGGTGTGGATACTGTACAATAATTCCTATGTTTACATACCTTTGCATATGTCAAGTGCTCCTGTCTAACTACAGTCTACTGCCAAACACAAAACAATAAAGAAACCAAGAATGAATATGGTTTAAATGCTATGGTTAAGCTATCCGTGTAGCACCTGGTCTTTCTGACATTTAAGCATTGTAATTCATTTTCACTTACTTCACATTAATCACCTTCAGTCATGTAACCTTTTACAGTTTAGTGGATTCTGTGGTTTCTGGAGGAACAACATTTGTTTTAGAGGCTAAATAAATTAAGGAGCAGAAGAGAAATAAAGCACATGTTCTGCCTTCTCTGACATTTTTAAAGATGTTCATTTGACTCAAACTCTAATCCTGCGGCGGCCTGGAGATTAAAATGTTTTGCATACTAATACCCGCCTGTATAGTATTAATCATTTAGAACTTATATGCTGACATGGCATGTAGTCTCTGTCTAGTACCTCCTGAATCGTTTTTCTTTCCTGTTTTTCTTTCTTTTTTTATTCACACTGGCACACACACAAACTTTTTTTTTAACTTTCATACATACAGTAGGGCAAAAAAGTATGTAGTCAGCCACTGCTTGTGCAAGTTCTCCTACTTAGAAAGATGAGAGCGTTCTGTAATTTTCATCATAGGTACACTTCAACTATGAGAAACAAAATGGGAGGATAAATTTAGGAAATCGCATTATAGGATTTTTAAAGACTTTATATGCAAATTATGGTGGAAAACAAGTAAGTATTTGGTCACCCACAAACAAGCAAGACCTGTAACTACTTCTTCTGTTCTCCACCCGTACCTGTATTGATGACACGTTTGACTTTATCTGTATAAAAGACACCTGTCCATATCTTCAAACAGTCAGACTCCAAACTCATCCATGGCCAAGACCAAAGAGCTGTCAAGGGACACCACAAAGAAAATTGTAGACCTGCACCTGTCTGGGAAGAGTGAATCTACAATCAAAAAGAGTGAATCAAAAAGAGGTGAATAAATCACTGTGGGAGCAGTTCTCCCTCTCTCCCATCTTGTGGGGTCAAAATGAGAATGGTGAACAAGAATCCCAGAGCTACACAGAGGGACCTGATGAATGACCTACAGAGAGCTGGGACCAAAGTAACAAAGGCTACCATCAGTTACACACTAGACAGAGAGGGACTCAAATCCTGCAGTTCCCCTGCTTATGCCAGTACATGTCCAGGCCCGTCTGGTTTGTTTTCCACAGAGCATATGGATGATACAGAAGAGGATTGGGAAGAATATCATGTGGTCAGATGAAACCAAAATATAACTTTAGAAGAAGAAGAATGCTGAGATGCTTCCCAAGAACACCATACTTACTGTGAAGTATAAGGGTGGAAATCATGCTTTGAGGGTGTTTCTTTTTTCTATTTCTCCAGATTAGACCTGGATTAAAATATTTAGTCAAAGCAGGGGAGGAAATGATCTAACTTTGCTCAGTGCACATGCCACAATTAGCTATAATTTATATTAAAAAGGAAGATTTAGGGAATAATTTCTGAGTAGTTCACAATAAAAAAAAACTAATGTTTAGGCATAAAACATTATACATTATGATGGTTCATTTCTAATAAGTTTGAATCGTTTCTCTTTCCTGTTTTTCTTTCTTTTTTTATTCACACTGGCACACACACACAAACTTTTTTTTTACTTTCATACATACAGTAGGGCAAAAAAGTATGTAGTCAGCCACTTGTGGCTTGTGCAAGTTCTCCTACTTAGAAAGTAGAAAGTTCTGTAATTTTCATCATAGGTACACTTCAACTATGAGAGACAAAATAGGAGGATAAATTTAGGAAATCGGATTATAGGATTTTTAAAGACTTTATTTGCAAATTATGGTGGAAGGAAGATTTAGGGAATCATTTCTGAGTAGTTCACAATAAAAATAATGAAAAACCAAATGTTTAGGCATAAAACATTATACATTATGATGGTTCATTTCTAATAAGTGAAATTAATTTTTCTTTTAAAGGTTTGTACCTACACACATGTATGTGTAAAATGTAAATAAAGAATTATGTGTATTAAAAAATATAAAATGATCAAAATTAATTAAATTGTACCAGTTATTTGTGTTGTTATTATGTATGTAAATGCTAAACCACAGGTCTCAAACAGAAGGGCTTACATTTTCCCTCATGTTAGTAGTCATATTACTTGTTCTATGTTATGATATTCTTCCAAAAAGAGCCTTAAGGTAAGATAAAAAAATGTGATGAAATGACTATAATACGACCCATCAAACTTGTGAACAGTCAGTGATGCAATTGCTAACTCATTAATCAGTTTTAGAGTTCCACTGTTGCTTAGAAAACTGTTCATAAAGAATGACCCCAATACATATTGAGACAGATCTGATGAAAACACGATTACAGCGCAGGCGCATCTAGGTCACGATCTTGTGAGGTACAAAAATGGAATGGCATGCACTCTCAAAACCTCTTTTTTTGTTTTTTTGCTTTTCCTCTTCAAAAACAATCACTTTAATACACAATCCCCCAATAATGGCTTGTTAATTAGCTTAATTGGAGATGCTGTATTGGGAACAAGGAAGACACTAAAACATGTGTGATTGGGCTCCGTTACTAGGATTGAGAAACACTAGTCTAGATGATTTAATATAGATCCTGACCTTCTGATCCCCAGTAGAAATACACTAATCTAAGTGACATCAAGCATGAATAGAAATTTTACAGAATCTTAAAACAACAGTTACCTTATGTAAGTACAAATTAGAGGCTTAGCACAAATAAAGGCTTAAAGTGAACATATCTTCCAAAACAGTACATGCGATGCTATTTCTGTTCTAGACATCTGCTGTACACCATATGCACTGCAACCTGCTTTGAGGAGGCAGTGCAGGAGGCGTAGCTGCACTATGAGGCACACGACCTGGGAAAATCCTGGTGGAGCCCTGTCTTCACCTAGATTAGGAGCTCAGAAGAACAGAAGAGATCATGAGGGGTTCTCACAGCTCCAGGGCCAGATGGCCTAAAGGTAACATAATTATTCAGCCCATTAGCCAGACTAATTAAACACTCCATTCACACAGCCCATTGCAAGCTCAGAGGACCAGAGAATGGTTTCTAGATTATGTACTGTACTATACAGTAGTATGCATCTTTATATTAGGAGACGTTTATGAACATAGATGAGGCTGTCACTTTGGATTCTGCATGCACATGCAGTTTGATGGATGTTCTTTTCATTAATATAACTGTAATTTTAATTAAGTACTCTTAAAAGGATCACTACTGACCAGATGTTTAGTGGTGGTGGAAGATCCATGACCATTACTGCAACTGATATGTTAGTGGTACGGTGCATCTAGTGGAACATTTTTTGTAGTTTGGACCTATTGGGTAAATTGACTTAGCTGAATAAAGAAAATTACTATAATCAAATAGTTTGCTTTTTATTATATCTAAGCACAAACTGAGCAGGCCTATGGTGAAATGTACAAATATTATATTTCTGTATAGTTTAAAGAAAGCTACTGTGCAACACAGAACTAAGTTTAGCTAGAAGAAGCAGGCAAAGCCGTGTATGTTGACATCTCAGCAGCGTCTCAGTCAGTTCAAGACACCGCCTCGGAGGTGTATTTGAGTAAATGTCTGTTCTGTTCTGTTCAGGTCCAGTGCGTTGACTTAAATAAAAAGTGAAGACACGTGTTGTTAAAGGTTGTTTAAAGTTGATAGAGAACTGTAACCTGTCAAATTCCACATTTATTCTCACATTACAAATACATTAAGTTAGTTAATAGAGCTTTATCTCTAGTTGCACATTAAAATCTACTATAAATGGTAACAGACACCATTTGGTCCCTGAACTGATTTGAATACCTGATGAGCTTCTTTAAAATACTGTAAACACTATAAACTGCTAATAGTACAACCAATCACCTTCCAGATCACACACCGGCCTAAGTGAACTCTTCCTTACATCCGTTGTAGTGGTTTTGGTCACTTTAGCAAAATACAAACAGCGCAGGGGCTTGGGGATATACATGTGACTATCATTGAGTGGAAAAGTAAGTGCCCTGTCCTAGAGCTGACAGAAAGTCTGTTAGATAGGCATGAAGACAGCAGTTAATTGCCCATACTCCCTTATTCTAGGATTGCTTGTCTGATAAAGACATATCAAAACAGACTGACGACTATAATTAAGGCAAACTGTAATTTTTTATGATTTTTGAAAGATTTGAGACTGTAACCAGGGGCATTATTAGATGCATTAAAATGTTTCTGTGGCCCACTAAACAGCAGTACAGGATTGATTTTATCCTGGATTGCTGGAGCAATACAGTAACCCAAGTGGTTAGCATGGTCATCGCAAAGATTTTGATTCCAACCTTACACTTGATATAAACTACAGAGCACACCATGCAAAGGCACTTCATTTCCCATAATGCTCTTGAGCTAGTAGCTCTAGTAACTGGACACCAGATGAGCACAGCTGTGCCCCTCTAAATTACAGCTAGTAGTTGAAAAACCCTGGCATTCAAATACAATAAGTAAGGAATAATGTTGCTTATGTAGGAACAGTATATAGGCAAAATCAAAGCCATAAAAATATAGTCAATTAGCAGAGCATTACTTCTGTAAGAGAAATTAAAATGTGGACTCATAATTAAAGCAACATAATAAAGAATGGGTATAGTAATAGCAAGTTTATTTCAAGATTACTACAAAGTTTTATTCATACGGAACATTGTTACTGATTTACAAAGCCTGTGTTGTATGTGATGCTGCCGTATCCAGTTAAAAGAGAAATTGCAGTTATCATATTAATTGTGTTGCCATTAATGTCAGATTGGAGTTAAAACTGATGCAAAGATTATATTTTTAGGCAGTTAAGAGAAAGCAGACTTTGGGTCTGTGCAAGAATAAAAAGCCTTTAGAAAAAGAAAAGAAGTCTGCTTGAGCAGCCACCCAGGTATTACTATTCCTGAGTTTCAGACCTTTAGAAAATTGTTGAAAATGTATCCCATTGTCAATAAGGACATGTTGTTATAAAGTGTTTCGATTATTCTTATCCATAATAGCTTAGGAAACAAACAAAGGCAAGTAGGAACGTACCTTTTAAGAAGAACAAGAAAGATAGGAGCTTTTGTAAAAATCCTTGTGGACTACTGTTCAGTTCATCCTTTGAGGAAATGAACCCAGTTTTATCAAAGGAATGTTTAGTTCCTTTTGACTTGATAAAATATCCACTAAAATTTCTTACATGTAAAGTTTTTTTTACATACAAAGACTTTGCTTTGGCTGCATGAGGTCAACAAAGAAATACTACTAATAGCTTTAAAATATCTCTTTGCACATGCAGTGTTGTTCTTACGCCTACATGGTTACTTGTATTCTTTCAAAAGTTCAAAAGTGGAGGACAAACTTTTTAAATTTAAGCTTTGAATATGTCCCTCAGTTGTATTGCTTGCTAAAAAAAATGTTTCACATTAAGCCACCCAAACCTACTTCGATTTTCTTTCCTTATATTGAAAAACACTCCGGAAATATAACTGGAACATCAAATTTATATTTGTATTTGTATATACATTATATTACATTTGTTCTATTTTATATTATATTTATAATTTCCTGCCATTTCTCTTGTTCTGCATGATTGCACAGCCAAGGGACACACTTGTCATAGGACATATGTCCTATGTGCGTGATATATTTTAATTGCCCAAATTTTAAAGGCATGCACAAACAGACAGTCGCTCCTAGACGTCATCATTGTAAGGATGATCTCCATGATCTTTCATAAGTCTTCAACTACCACAGAACCCCATGGTTTAAACTTGAAAAGGGCCACATTACCAAATGACTCATTAAGCATTACCATTAAATATAGCCTTTCCCGTGTTTGGAGCATGAAAAGAGACAATTGTGACAATTCCTAAGGCAAACTCACTTGAGAAACTATTATAAATAATTAATTGCTGCACAGAATGTCTACACAGAAGTGGCTCTTTTCAGTGGTCCCCTGATGTTTATGCTGAGAGTATAACTCAATGCATCAATATGAATCAAAACATTAATAATAGTTTACTGCTCCCAGTTAAGGGTTGCTCCCCAAGCAATGATAGAGTCCCAGTCGGAAACTGTCAGACTAATTAGATGAGCTCATTCTCTCCAGGCTTATTCAGAGTGATGTCAGAATGCCAGTGATGACTTCGGGGAGACTGTGTACCCTTAAATGACAGACAGGAGCTTTTTTTGGTCACGTGTAGATAAATTGTGCCTCAGGAGAGGCTATGGGAGACTGGCAGGGGAGTTAGGAGTTTTTGTTTATTTCAAGAACTAAAGACAGTCTAAGGAACAGTTTGTTTTAATTTGGCAAGATATTAGGCAAAATAATATCAGTATCCTCTCCCTTAGATGCAACTATTCAAATCTGCATACAAATCACAGCCCTATGGGAAGTCACCAGCCATAATTAAACAGTTGTCCCAATAGTAGTGAGCTGGCATCTTGGACAACTGCATCATCAGAGCACTTTAATATAAGCTAATAGGAAGGAAAACATTACAAATCAACAACAATTATTATTAGTAGTATTATTATTATTAGTATTATTATTATTTTCCTTATATAAAAATAAACCACTTACACATATTGTTGTTTCAAGTGTTTACTTATATATGTACTTGTTTTTGTTTTTTAGAAAACATCAGTTGTTCAGCTATACATTTTAGTTTAATACATTTATTTGTTTTGGTTGTTAACTTGCTTGTCGATCAATATGTAATTGTTAATTTATTTACTATGCCATGTACTTCAAACTTAACTGACCTGTTACTGGGTAAGTAAGCTTAGTTGTTCAGTTAAAAAAAATCTTAAGGTAGGTATACTGAATGTCACTGAAGGACCATGATATGTTCTGTGAAATTGCGTATTAAACTTCATAGATACTTCATATTATAAAGCACAGCTACAGCAGATGTGTTATTGTAGCATTGATATAATGACCGTAATGACAACATATTGTTGATGGTTGGACCCAAATATTTCAAACTTGGATTTGTAACAATACTTCCACAAATCTTTATTCCAGTCTTTGTGGGTTTTAACATATCTTAAACTTTTAACCATCTACTCTTTTTGGCTGCTACTCAAATTTTAGACTGTAGAAGACTGAACTATGCATCCCAATGAAGCTGCTGCTATATTGCTAGTGCAAGGGTAAGGTGAAGTCACACTAAAAACTTGCCACTGTTGTCTACATAAGCAATTTCTGATTTTTTTTTTTATTTCTATTTTGTTTTTCTAATCCTACTTACACATGACTTGTATTTTCTGGCTGCATTCTTTAAACAGACTGAGAGGTATAATACTGTCATTATACCATGTTTACCATTATACCATATAATCTAATGGTGGCCTACGACTTTGGCACAGTGCTGTACATGAGCTGTATGGGCTACTGTCGTTTACCAGTATTGACTAACTGTCCAAGATACTATTTGCATACAGTGCTATTGTTACTTTGTCCTCTGACATGCTGTGCTGAGACATGCACAACTGTCCCATGATCCACTCAAGGTTGGGGTGAAAGAAAGATCCTGTCTGTCTCTCATCCATGTTGTGCTTCTAAGGAGTGCTATGCCAGCCAAACGGCTCAAGCCAACGCACTCGTTTTTTTTTGTTTTTTTTTTGCTGCTCTCTCACCAACTCATCAGACTGCACGCTGACACAGCCCATTATGCTCTAACTCCTCTCTTTTATTGCTGAGTCTTAGTGGCCTCACGCTTTATTCTTCATCTGTGTTATTGCGGTTAATATCCTTTTCTGCACCAGAGTCTGTCATTGTAATGTATGTGACAGCATGATATATGTATGAAGTATGTTAATAATAAGAGCATACATTTGTGTGTTTGTTCCCTGGCAAATTATCAAAACTTAACTGACTCGTTAAACTTTAAGCAATTAGGTCGATTGTAAGAGCTCACTTTTTTTATTTTCCCAAAATTGGTTTTCATGAACGATAATAACCCTGGTTTGATCACAGGGCTTTGTATAATTCGAGGCACGGCACTGCTTTCAGCAAACGCACTAATGTCTTTTACATAATTTACTTTTGATTCTGATTTAAGACTCTGCAACAGAAATGCCAAGACCAGCAGCAACACTGTGAATGAAAAGTCCAAATTGCATGCTTCACTTCGAAACTCTTTCATCTTAATATTTTGGGTCAGCGAAGTATCTTTAACGTTAAAACGCCCCACTATAATGGTTTGGTTTTTCGCATTCATTTCGAAATCTGACGTGAGGTATGTGAAAGCACACAGCGATTACTGTCAGAGGCTTCTTATCAAGCCTATTAGCTTCCTTCACATTCATGCCTCATATAATCCTGCATGCTCCTGTTTAATAACGTGCATTAAGACATCAAACAGATATACAATCTGCTTGTCTCCATTAGCATGGCTGATGTAATCCTTGCACAGTCCATATTAGAGCAGTTGTACTTAGAATGCTGGAAAGCAGGGTATAGAGATCAAAATGCAGCAGCTCATCTCCAGCATAGGGCGGATCTAAATTCGTACTGGCATAGGATGTGAGATAAATAGTAAGTGGTGCTGGGGTGCGAGGTTACGGTGTTCAGTGCTTTGCAGAGTGAATTCATGGCAGTTTACCAAGAACTGCAGCCAAAAGAAGTGAGATAATAAAGTTTTGTACCCACGAACCTTCAACCATATTATAAAGGATAACTTTATAAAAATAAATCTATTTTAAATAATTAATTCTCGACAAAGCCTCATGAGAAATGCTATTGGTTTGTTTTTTTTTGTCCAAAAAAGCTGTAAAGTTAAGCGTAATAAGAAGCATAATTTGTTTTATTTGCTATACTTGTTGGGTTTTTGTCTTCACATCTCTCTTTCACAGACTACTTTATTGTTTTTTTTTTTTATGTTAGGTTATATCAAACCTCGGAACCCTGTGCACAGTAATGCACTAGAACAAGGCCTGGCATTTGCAATAGTTTAAGCGCCTAGTTCATAATGACTAGGTCATTGTTTATAGTGCTGTTTTGTTTATAGTAAGGTCCTTCATTTTGTTAATTTGTGTAACAGCTAATTAACATTTGCTTAAAATTAATTATACAGGTATGCACAGTTAAAATAAACATTTTCAAATGCACAGTCGTCATTTTGTTCTATGAAAAAGGATGTTGCTCATCACATAGACTACACTGGTACTGTAGTTTAGATACTTTCAATAATATATAATGTTGCATTATTTGCAAACACGCAAATAACATGCAAATAATGTTTCATTTTAAATAGCATTAATAATTAAAACACAGTCCACTGTACCCTGTACAGTCCAGTAATACTTATCTCTGTAGCAAAAAGAAAAAAAAACAAACTGGAATGATATCAGGCTTTGTTTTAGTAATCTATAGGCAAGCTGTCAAACGTGCAGCTTGTTTTAGGATGTGTCAGTTTGTCTTTGCTATCGTAACATTCTTCTCTTAATAAATCATGTGAGGGTTTTGGGGATAGCGTGCAATAAACCAATCAGCGTTTCACTTGCCATTACCTTTAGGAGTCAGGTGCGGAGATTGGAATAAATCAGTTACGTAAGAGTATAAGGCAGCGGTGACTTTTACAGTGACTGAGAGTGCATATGGACAGCTTGCACTTGCCAGGAGATGGCAGATGTCTGTCACAGCCTGGAGGGACAGGTGAAGCTTTGCACGACATTCCTCTTTGCTGAGGCACAGGTAGGTGTCCTCCTGTGGTTCCTTCTCCATTGGGCCATAAAGTATTCCATTTTTCTGTGAATCGAGATTATATAGTATTTCATAGACAATGTTTATGCATTCTCTGCACAGTGATATTTAATAGCGTCAGTAAGTAATGTTTGGTTCAACTTGGTTCAACACAGTCTTGCAGGTAAGCCTTGAATACTAGGCTCTCTGTGCCCAGGAACGAATGTACTGTGAAATTTGACAATAGAACCATGAACTGGCCAAATTACCATTAAAATCTATAGTAGAACTGTGAACTTAATGGTCAAACTTTGAATGTTTACATTAAAACTGTCAAGCTGTTTACTGTTTTACTGTGAAATTTCACAGTACATTTTTTTCCTGGGTGCTCTCCTAAAAATCCTCTCCTCACTAAGTCATTGTCCACATACACTTCTCATTTTGTTTAAATACTCATGGGTACTCAACCAATTAGCAAATATCATTGATGAATTTCACGCAGCAAACACTAACAAAAGTAATGTGATAATGACCTATATTTTGTGTTGATGTAGAATAATGTTATTTGATTTTGTATTCTGTTTATTACTGATGTAATTGTTTCCCACTTGCTTTGTGTACACGCCTGTCTAGATAATTCTTTTGTATAAGTTTTTATCAGTCAGTGGCGCAACAGTCTTTTGCATTGCTAAGATAGCAGTATGCCAGAAATTTACCATAGCACACCTCATTTAGAGACCCCTGCGCCCGTTGACGTTTAGATATTTTTAAGCTTCGTTAGTATCTTAGTATCTTTCTGTGATATTTATGTACGTTTTGCACTGCGAAGAAAGTGGTTTTAATATCATTGTACATATGTATAGTGACAATAAAGGCATTCTATTCTATTCTATCTAAGACGGTGCAGGTGAAAGGCATGAATAGACTGTTTGCAGGTGTAACATAGCAATTTGCACCACAATGCACATTGCATAGGGTGTAAGATATGGTCCACTGTGGTGTTTTTACCATTCAAGACTGAAATTCTCTTTTCTGTCAGCTAGTGTAGTAAGGGTATGCTCATAGCTTTCTATCATTCAGACATGCATTTAAAACAGATTTACACTGTATTTCCTATTACAAATCGTAAGTTTTGGGATGGTCAGAGTCAAGATCTAACCCTACTGGAAAGATTTGGTCTCACAGAAAATACAAATTGAGAAAAGTTATTAAACTACTTGAAATCATACAATAATGGTAATGGTAATAATGGTAATCACCGTGAAAAATGTTCACAGTGTATATATTAAGTGATTTGCAGATTTTATGTAAATATTAATATCTATTTACTGTCTATTTACTGAGTTACTGTCAACTAATACTGTATATATAAATCAATCAATCAATCAATCAATCAATCAATCAATAAATCTATCTATCTATCTATCTATCTATCTATCTATCTATCTATCTATCTATATATCTATCTATCTATCTATCTATCTATCTATCTATCCATCCATCCATGTCTATCTATAATCTAAAAATGTAACTTGTGCTAAATCTAAATGTTTTAAATTCACTTAAGAAATAAGTAATAAACTTTTTTTATGAAACGGCATTGAACAAAAAACTTCTTCTTCTTCTTCTTCTTCTTATTATTATTATTATTATTATTATTATTATTACTATTACAGTAAAAGCAGTAGTAATATTTTTAAGCATGTATTTATTCTTTGCACTTACACTGCAGTAGGTGCATATAATGCATTTTCTAACTATGTACAAGATAACAAAAACACAAATGTTGACCAGAGTGGGTTGTAACATACCACAACATTGGCAGATTTTAAATGTCACACCTCCAGTGACTCAACTCAACCTGAGTCGGCACAGGTGCTTTCATTTATTACCATGAAACTGACTAAGCACAGGATGAAAACAGCCACTTGCCCAATCAAATCTGACATAATCCATCTTTTTGTGAGCCAGATATGTCCTTGTCTGCACTAATTAATTACATATTTATTGTATGTAATTAATGTATGTTTGCCCCATTTGACCTTAAAAAGTTTTAATAAAATAACTTCTATCACAAAGGAAATGTAAGTCATTGACATCAATTAAGCAATGAGTTTGATAGACTTTGCCCTTCTCCTCTGTCTTTGTTCCCAGTTCACGGTGACCTATTTCACTTTGGCTCCCTCAGCTTGCATCTTGGCTCATATCCATAAGAGCGTGTGTCAATAGGGCTCATTAATACATTCATTAACGTCAGGGAAATCTAATTTGGAAAGCTGAATTATTTAAAATCCCACAGACACCTGCAGAACTCAGGTAAAGCTCAGGTCTTTACAGAGATAGAGTCACATCCTCAGTCGGAAAATGCAGATTTGGAACGAGAAACAGAGGGGGTGGGGTGGGGGTGGGGGGTGTTTCTTCTCATATATGCCTGGATTTCAAGGTGGCTATCTTGTTTCTTTCCACATTCCAAAGACATGAGTTAGGTTAACTGGCGATTCTAAAGTGTCCCGTTGTGATTGAATGACATCTAGGGTCTTGCACCCAATGCTGCCCCCTCCCAAGTCCTATAGATAGATAGATATAAAGATAGATGAGTGCATCTAAACAAACAGGCTCCATACAAAAATAACACAATCAAAAAGAGCATGAACCAACAACTGCAACAACAATACTAATAATAATGATGATAATAATATTAATAATAATAATGAAATAAGCAAAGTAATCACTAACAATGTAAATTTTAACTTGCAGTTGTAATATAATACGTGTATAATAAGATATAATAAGTGTGTGTGCACATCTTACCACAGCACTGCCAGAAACACTATTACAGTACACTATTTAAGGAAAAAAAATCATGAGAAAAGTGCTTAAAACACTCTGGGAGCAGCAGAAATGTGTATCTCAAGTCAGAAACACTTTAAAGATTTCTTACCAAAAGTAGTATTCTATATAATCTATCACTCTACTGCAATACATTGTAATAAAAGCCTTTGTATATTAATTAATTACAGCATTGTGGTATTGCATAAAACATATTATATTGTATACAGTGTGAGGCCTGTGCAATACCTAGTGTATGCTAATGTAGACACTAAGGAGCTTAGGAGCTACTGTCCTAAGCATCTGCTATGTTATGAAATCTAATGGTCTATTTTTTATATTTGTATCTTGGCTCGAACCCCATATAGCCCACTGTGCTACTACTGCAGGTTAGATTTCTAAGACCAACTGTGCCAGCACGAGCAGACAGCACCACTTGTCTGTAATTCCCACTTTAGCCTGGACTTCCTTCTTTTCCATTCCTCTGATGGCTCGCTTAATAAACTTTTTAATGGACTCTTTTGTGACAGGCCCTCCCTGGGAAGCACTCAGTGCACAAATAGGCCATCTTCATTAGAGAGACGCTCTAAAAGGGAGCTTCCTCAGACATGTTGTCAGACAATGCCGTACAGCTTAATTGGAGTCCAGCGTATCATTACGCTCGACGGCCACTGGTCTGGCACAATTAATTGGGAGTTAACGTAAAATAGTTGAGCCCTCGGTGCTTGCCGAATTAACCTAGTCATTTTGTTCATTATTTGGGAACGGATGCCCCATTGACCCAGGTTTTGTGCTTTAAATGGACACTAATTACCACATATTTCTTTTAATGTTTGTTCTATTTTACTGTATGTATTTGTAAATGCATTTAACACCTTTATTATGTTTTTTTTTCTTTGTTACATATAACAGTCTCATTAGCTTTTAGAACAGGTCAAAACTCATCTGCTCTGACTCTAACTGTTAAATACTGTACTATGTGTTATTGGATCTTATGTTTGTTTTTGTCTATTTGCTTTAATTTTATTTAAAAGCAAAGGGAAAGGGAAGTAAAGGGAAATTACTTTTTACAAACGCTTTCTGACCTACTCTGTCTTTCTCTCGCTCTCTCAAACTCACTCTCCCACTCTCTCTCTCGTATGTATCTTATTGCAGGTAAATAAATGCTTAAATAAAAATGCAACTAAAACTCAAAGGAGTCACTGTAATTGCAATAGTAATTTAAAGAATTTAATATACAGTAAAATGTATTTATGTACTGTATAGGTTTATATAATAATTATTGGTTATTATAATTTATATATAACAGTATGCATTTTTAAAGTACTTAATTTAATTTTCCCTGCACAATTTGTTTGTTTTTTTTTACATTTCTTTATAGTACATTACTTTGCAATAAAGACATAAATAAATAGATAAATTTATTAAAATCCAAGGCAGTCACTGTAGTAATAATAATAGTAATAAAAAAAAGTAAAAGATTCTTATAAATATGAACTTCTATAATCAGATAATAATTATAAATAACAACAACAATAATAATAATAATAATAATAATAATAATAATAACATTCACAACAAAAAATGAGATATCACTGCAAAATTATCAGTTCCTTTGTTTTTTTTAACCAATTGC
>JAYJMA010094577.1:0-22695 GCA_036873895.1 Parotocinclus cabessadecuia
ATTTGTCAAATCACCCATTTATTCTTCCATATGCATATCTGTTCCATCCATCCACCCACCCATCTACAGCTTATTCGAAAAGTCTTTGGAACCTTTCACTTTTCACACAAAGCAGCCAAAGATATTAACCTGCTACCAAATAATAGGGGATATGCAGTTTTGAGGCACCCGAGTATCTCTGACGTCTCAGAAAAATATCACATGAATCAGGAATCAGCAAGTAGTTGCAAAACGCCTAGAGGCAGAACCACCATGGTTGTGACATTTTGGCTGCTGCACGCACCATTGTACCAGTGGCAACACGTCAGGTATAAACCTAGCTTTGGACAGTCCATCTGTTTGTCTCACCTTCACTGGGGCACTTTAGAGATGCCAACTGACCTCGTGTACGTCTTTGGAATGTGGGAGGAAACTGGAGTGCCCAGGGAAAACCCACACAGACAGTGGAGAATATGCCAACTCCACACAGGCACTGGGACTTGAATAGAATTTTTTGGAGCTGTGACCCCCACAATAATATCTATAACATTTAATCATGTAAGAATGCTATGAAAGGCCTGCATACCAAACAGCAGTGATACATTTTTTTTTTCTGAGCGTGTACACTAAGGGCTTCATAGTTATATACTTGGATTTAGGCACGAGTTATTTTAAACTACTTAAATAAACATATTTAAACTATTATGTATGATTGTACGTTTCGTAAGACATGTAAAGCGTGCCTGAACTGATCCATTTGAGCCATGGCTATAAACAGACCTTGAACCATGACCATAAGTAGATTGTGTTTGTTTATAGGCCTCTGACTTTGTCACTGCACCACAAAGTTGATCTTCTTTTATAATGTATAACCTGTTCACCTTTTTTTAAGACTGTATAAAACATAAAATGGGAATCAGGGGCTTGTGTACCGAAATACTTTTAAGTGTCTTAAAAGTAGAGTTGAATAGAATGTAATTTTGTGACTCTTGAATTGAAAAATCGCACTCTGACGTAGACGTCCTTTATGATCGAACTAAGAGACCCTGATCATGTTACCCATGACACCATTCATTGCTTGCCATTGTGATGCCTCTGTGATGTAGTGACTTTTTTTTTTCCATTATCCGGTCGTAAATACATCGCATTTGCAGAGCATATTTGGGTGTATTACTGCTGCCTTCTCTTCTAACAAAGACGTATTACTTTAACCAAGCCCAGTGTCGTGTTTGAATTGTTCAGCCTTTTTGTAGAGCAGGTTTATCCTGTTTCCAGTGTCTTCAGTTTGAGGAGACTCATCTGTGCTGGCCTTCTCCTTACAGGACTCGAGTTCTCTCTCCAGAGGATGCTCGACGAATACAGCCGTAAACTCTGGGGCATCTTCCTGCGCGGCTGCTGATGGTTCGGGGTAGCACGATGATCGACGCTCACCTTGTCCTGAGGCATCTCCACGAGTCATTTAAATGATATGATAGTAGCCACCTGGATTGCATTCTGTGCCAGCAGGAGCCTCGCAAGGGTTCTGCATCTGACCGTAGAGCAGCTGCGTTCTGTCCAGTTGTGGCAGAGCCCGGTGTGCGGGGGCGCCATGGGGAACAGTTGCGTATGCAGAGAGGACAGCGACGTGGACGACACAGCAGCGCCACGCAGGCAGCTGAGACGAGTGGAGAACTCAGAACCCCCCGAGGCTAGGAGTATTCGACCCAGGGATCCCGTTCGACCGCCCAGACGAGGCCGGGGGCCTCATGAGCCACGGCGGAAAAAACAGAACGTAGACGGTCTGGTGCTGGACACTCTGGCTGTCATCAGAACTCTTGTTGACAAGTGAGCATATGTTTTTGTTTTACTAAACGGAGTGAGAATAAGTTAATAGTGAGCTATTCTGAACAATTTATGCACGTTTGTTTTTAATATCTTTTCAAAAGATTCAGATTTGTGCAAGCAGGGAAAGAAATTCACCAAAGTGCCTTAAGAGAGAAAATCTTCTTAAATATGTGGGTTTTTTCCTTACGTTCATTTTTAAGAGAACGTAACGAAGAATTATTATTCAAATAACTTCTTAAGTGAAGCTTTTCCTCTTAACTCTTTTCTTAAGAGCAAGTTGTGTTCTGGAAAACATTGTTCTGAATGCTTTTACGATAGTCTCTCACTGGCCTGTAAGAGTTTGTAAGGTAAGCGTCTAAAGTAAAGTTAAGCCGTTTCGTTGACAGGAAACACGTTACACACGGAGGACAGCAAATGATAAGATGATTGTTCCAATAACCGAACCGAAAAATGCTTGCTTTCTCCGCTCTTACAGGCTCAGATAATGTTAAACCATTGTAAGGTTAAGAAAACATTTAAAAACATTCACACAGGTGAGGCCAAAGGTCTGATCTCATGTTATTATCACTCCTATTGAAAGCCTCAGTCTAAAGTTTATTAGGCTTCTTTCACACAACAGGTAAAAGCAACCCAAATTTCTGGCCATATCCTATTTTCTTTGAACGTTGTGCGCAGAATCGTTTAATTTTTTTAATATACCTGCAGTATATCAGACATTCTTCGGGAAGAGTTCACGCTCCTAATCTGACACGCATATGCAAAAGAGCAATGCTTCACGTGCCCCGCTCTTCCAGAAGTTAACAATCAGAATGGAGACGACCGTAACAGACACTTGTTTCAATGGTCATTTTTAAAAGGGCATGCTATTCGACCATGGCCACTTCTTTACGCCTTTGTTCCCTAAACTCTGTTTATTTACTGTCAGCGCCCCCCAGCCTCTGGCACAGCAAAACTTTTCCCTGTTTTGAGAATTCTCATTTAAGTAATGATGTGCCCTGTTTGGCTGTATCCTGTTAAAAAAAAAAAAAAAGAAAAATGAGGATTTGATGGATCTCTAATGTTAATTTGTTTTGCTGTTTGATTTCCAGTATAAGGACATTAACAGGCGGCTAATGCAGTGCGTTTTGCTCTGTGGGTCTAGCTTTCTGTAAAGATGCCGCAAACTTTTTCGTTCTTCTGAGAGACAGTGAGTGCAGCCTTAATGAGGACGCCATTATTTATTCATTCAGTTATTCGCACTAGCTTGCTTGTTATATTAATTTATTGTTAAAGATCAAACCGTGAGCTGCCTCTCATGTTTGCTTTGTGCACTGGCAGTGTGTCAGCGCTGCTCATCTTTCTGTACATTCTCTCACCTTTTTTTTTTTAAAGTGGTAAACATAAACGAATGCCCAAAAGCCCACACTGATATCCATTAGAAAGGATTTAATTTCACTTGGCACGGTAGATCTCGTTTTTGATTTCCTGGTATGTGTTTTTATAGACTATTTCCTGTTATTTTTCAAACAGCATTTTAATTGTGCATAAGGTGGTGCGGTGGCGCAAGTGGTTGGTTCTGTCGCCCCGCAGGGTCACTTTTCTCCCACGTTCCAAAGACATGCATTGGATTAACCTCTAATCTGCCCCCAAAACGAATGTGACTAATGAAATGGCTGTTAATGCTGATGAGATGTTAAACAAATAAACAAGCAGACATATTTCATAGTAGCCCGTATTTTGGTCAGGGAAGTCCATTACATGCATGCAGACAAGCATGTACCTAATTGGGAACAAGTCCGTCACCGGCCGACCCTCGAATGTGCGTCTATGGGCATGTTCATACAAAATAACTTCCATTTAGTAATTATATGTGCTGGTTTTTGACCAGAACATGATTTTTTTAAAAATTGGCTTGCTGAAAATTGGATGCATTTTTTTTTACTTTGTGTTAAATGGGTGAAAGAAAGGATTGTCGTATCAAAACTAACATAGGCAACGGAATTGTACTTCATCTAAATTCTGAACGAAATACAATTGTTTATGTAGCACGTTTGTGTTTGCTTAATCCAGTCCTCACAATTAGCAAATAAAACCTCGTAAACATCATAAGGAAACTTTGAGAGGAACCAAAATTCAGCAGGAGGCCAGTCATCTTCGGTACTGTAGCATATATGACAGTAGTGTAAATTAATAAAGCAGGCACACAAGCACCAGAACTTACAACTAATACAATCTTACAATTCAAATTAAGGGTCTTGCTTAAGGACCTAACTGTGGCAGCTTGGCAGAGGTGGGATTTGAACCCTGGACCATGAGGTCCAGTACCTTAACCGCTGGGCTAGCACAGTGTTGTAGTTTTCTTCCACTTTTGACATACCACATTGCTATACTTTACATTTATGTCATTTAGCAGACGTCCTTATCCAGAGAAACTTAGAATTGCTACAGTCTTACAATTCAAACAATTGTGGATTAAGGCCCTTGCTCAGGGACCCAACTGTGGCAGAGGCGGGATTTGAACCCTGGACCTTATGGTCTAAGTACCTTAATCACTAGGCTGCCACAGTTTTTCTTAAATGCTCATTTTCAAGTAAATAACCCGTAATCGGTTTTCCTTACATTTCGTCCAATGCAATTTCCATCCATGTCCTCAACAAGCAACAGTTAACATCCAGTTTAACATCCAATCTGGACTGTACAATGTAAGACTTTTAAGAGGCATGTTTTTGAATAATGTCAAGTGCCGTCTAATTATCAGTATCACTAATGTACCAGAAAATATCACAATTTTATTTTTGTCAGTATCGCACAGCTATAAGATTAAGTATTAGGTCAGATATATAAAGGACAAAGTCTTTCTCAAACACATCTGAGAACGACATTTATAATTCAGACTTGTAATGTAATGTAGTAATAATAGCATTCAGCCAGTGATGCAACAGAGTGTAACGGTGATGAAACGACAATCTCTGGACATAGGGTCCTGTTGCGCCAGTTATTGCAGACGCCTGCGACTTTTAGCATTTTCATCATGCAGCTTCAGTGCAGCATCGGTTGCTGTTGAAATGTCCTCGATTCTGTTTCTAAAGCCTGGTGAAGATCAACACAGATTAGTGAGAACGAAACACTTCAGTTCCTATGTTCCTGAAACTGTTTGTGCACATGGAAAAAAAATGCTTCTAACGATGTTTTTTGTTTTATCTTTGAAAGCTTTTGAAAGCTATTCTGGTCAGGAAGTGAGCTTCCGAGAAATGAACAGCAGGCTCCGATATTTAATGGCTGTGAATCAGGAACCTCAGCCCTCACATTCCGTCATTATGACTGTGCTGTGACCGACCAGCCAGTCTCTATGCACCACAGCCTTAGGGATTTTGTCTTCGCGCTCTCTTTTCCACCTCTATTTCAAACCCATTTTGTGGCTAAGGTGCTCTCTTCAGAACCTAGCTTCTGATTTATGGTATGGGCAATGTAACGAGCCCGTTAGTACCACATGCTGTATAAAGCTTTGTTCTCGCCGAACAGTTTGTGTGTGAGGTGCCGAGGGCTTCCCCTGAGGGAGCTCACCTGTCACCACACAGATTTACTCTTCCACGAGCAGTCAAAGAGATGAATGGGGATGTCCTGCAGCCAAAATAACCAGAGCTGAAACAGAGCCTGGCTAAATGCCCTACAGTAGCGATCCATCAATTTGTTTTATGGGTGTTACTATAGAAGTGAAATCATTTTGTTTACATCCATTTACACAGTACGGCGCTTAGAACCTCACATTACAGGATGGTCAGAAGCTGGGCAGATCAGAGCTCTGTGTTCTAGAGGTTTTACTTGTATTTTAAGATTCCTGTTCTTTTTTTGTTTTTTTGTTTCAGTGATCAGGAACCTCCATACTCCATGATAACTCTGCACGAAATGGCTGAAACTGGTGAGTAAGATCTCACCAGAAATCACATTAATGTTTTATTTCTCTCATCTTTTAAACACGGAGCTTCAGGGAAATATCTAGTGATCCCATAACATAGGAGTTTAGTGTTTTATCTGCTTTTACTTACCTACTTCTTGTTGTACAGTGACCTTGAGTTTGTGTAGGGTGTTATATAAATGGAACTTATTATTATTATTATCATTATTATTATTATGATTATTATTATTTTCTATCAGATCTATTAAATCCAATCTTCACTGGACTGCAATTGAAAAGTAAAGTTTGTGCTTATGCACTGCGAGTGAACATTATAAAATTATTACAGTAATATTATCCTTATTATTAAGGTTATTAAACCTTCAATTTATTACCTTGCCAGATATAATAGATGAAATAGAGTTGTATGGACAGAAAAGTCAGCGCAGCCTATGGTGCAGAAGATTTTATTAAACACAAATTAGAAATGACTATAACTTTTCAGCATGCAACCGGATGATCCAGAGCACAGGCCGTTGTTTCAGTAGCTAGTTGTCGTCATCGTTTGGGTAGCATAGCACCTTATAAACGTCGCACTGATGAGACATAACCTGAATGTGCTTGATTGGGGGTGGAGGGTGGGGGGTTCAAGACCAATACAGTATGCACACAGTGTCTTTGCTATTTAGTCAATAACGGTTCACTACAGTATTCAATATAGTCGGATGTTGTTTGAATATCACCCTATGAAACATAATTAACAACGCTATGCTGTGCAAACGGCTTAGGCCAAAATTAGATTAGATATACCACTGTTTTTCAAATGGTATAATGACCATATATCATTTTTTTTTGTCTTTTTATTAGGATGCAACTAGGTTAATTACAGGATACAGGAAATTTATTTGCAGTGTTAAAAACTAAATACTTAAATGAATTAAGAAAAAGCAGCTTTTGTGGACAAATTTTGCTCACAAAAATGAGGGGAAATGTCAATATGTGATACTTAATTTTGAACTATCCCCTGTTTTTTGTGAGCAGTATAGTATAGCGCTTGAGCTGCTGCATTCTGAACTGAGCAGTCAGTAAGTGGAGCTTTTCAGCGATCTAACCATGTGGTTATAAATGCATAAACCACTTTCTCAGCATCTACAAAAAGAGTCATTTCTAAGAGTAATAGTAAGTTTAGCAATATTACATAGCTGAAAGAAGACAATTCTAATCGTGTGCACATAAAATAAGAGATATGAATTGGGCTAAACGTGACACGGAAGTTGTTTTGTTTTATTATTTTTTTTCTATGCGTTTGTGTTTTTTAAATAGATGAACTGGGTGTTACTGAACAGCTTTGACTGAACAGTCTTGGTTTAGGATAGATGTAGTCAACCAGTCTCTTAGATCATTGTCAATGAATACTCTTGATTCCTCAGATTTATTTGAGTTGAGTTAAAGTAAACATGAATGACATAGGACATGTTAAATCTAAAGTTGAAATGCAATAGGAGGTTTAATGATTCATTAAATCCAGTATTTACTGTCTGAAATCCAATCAGAAATCGTTATCTTTTTCTGTGGATTGGTACTGTAAGTAATATCACCCGACTGTGATCTAATTGAAGCCTTGTAGGATCAACAGATTCTGAAATGTTAATGACTGAAGGGATGCAGTGCATTAAATAAATGAAGCATGTGCTGTTCATATGTATTCAGCAAATCGGAAGAAGGCGGCTAGATAGGACCATGAATAATATTTAACATGATGATTTTGCATGAGGTGAGGCTCTGTACTCGACACAATCTTTTTTTTTTTTTTAATCTTCCTTGCAATTGTCACACAATCATACACGCACATCAATGACGTCATTTTAATCTCGCATAGTTTATTATAAAAAGTCATTTTTACGCACAGGGACAGCACACACTCAACACTGGTTGTACTTCTTTGCAAAGACACTTCTTGTCGTCAAACCATTTTCTCAACGATCTACTTTAGCGATTCTAGATGGTACCCAAAATTGGTATTTTGCATGTTCTGTGCTCCTCCAAAGACTGAGTTCTGACATCTATGTTCTTCCCACCAACCTCTTTATGTCTGTCACTGCTTGTTTCTTTCTGTCTCCATCCCTCACTCTGTCTGTCTGTCTGTCTCTAGCTCTTTCTGTCTGTCTTCATCTGTCCCTGTAACTCTGTCTATGTGTCTTGCCTGTCTGTCTCTCTCCTCTATCTTTGACCAGTTGCCAAGGTTACTTCCTATGTAAACTTTATTTATACATACATCTGTTGTGGTGGGCGGAGGCTGACAGAATTCAGCTTTGCTAGTGTAGGGCTGATCACTGATGTGGAGGACTGTTCTGTCACACTGAGCTGTACATGGTGTTTCACCAAAATACCTGACAAAGATAATGCTCACAGGATGCCAGCGGCAGGATGATATTTGAGAAGTGGTGGTGAAGAATTGAAGGTTTTCGGAAGGGAATATTATCTTAAATCAAATGCAGAGTAAGTGTCAGTAGCTCTTGCTGACTGTTCGTGCCACATTGACAAACAAAGCGTGAGACTTTATATATGAATAGGGTGAATCATGTCTTGTTTCGGTAGATGATGGGTGGCTGGAAGTGGTGCAGTCTCTGATCCGAGTAATCCCTCTGGACGACCCGCTGGGTCCGGCTGTTATCACCTTACTGCTGGACGAGTGCCCGCTACCCACCAAAGTGAGTAACAATTTAACACACACACATGCATCAACGCAATCATGTTAACAATTTGCGACAGGTCAGAACGCACAAATGAAATCCTAAATGTTTTTATTTTGTAGGGTTTTTTCAAATTCAATTTTTGCCCTTTTTCTCCCCACTTTGGGTATTTGGTCGTGCCCAGTTTTCCTTACCATTATTCCCCACCGTTTGTCGACTACTCCACCAGGGAATGAGGGACGTAGGTCAGCGAGTGCCTCACCACACATATCAGTCGCCAATACACCTCTTTTCATCAGCAGGAAAGAGCATCAATGCTGAGAGCATGTCTGTACAAAGGAAAGTACCTCTTTGTAGCCTGTTGCCATTTCCTTGACCTACCAATGGGGCAGATGTTGCAGTGGGAGCAACATGGTCACCGTCTGAACTTCCATCCTATGATCACAGCAAACTGTCTTGTGTCTGGATGCACCGCTGACACTGCTGTGATGGGCTAACTATTTAAGCACTGCTTAATCCAAACACCCAATCAATATCTACATTCAAATGTATACAGGCAAAGTCTTTCTTTCTCTGGATCTGTGCTTTTTTTCTTCAGTCTTGCCCTTGGTCTTTCCCACTCTGATGTGATTTAGGCAAAACATTATATTTAAAACTGCACCCCTTCCAATAGACTTTTTCACAAAAGTGAAGTATTTCAGAAGTGTTTCTCTTCCATCACCCTTTTGCCCTCTCTTTTTTCTGTCTGTCCGTCCCAGTCTGACTGTCTTATTGTTGTCTTGTCATTATGTTAAGAACTGTGTTCAATACACATCTGCTTTTTTTTTTACTTCTTTCCCTGTTTCATTCTTTCTGATTGGCTCACATCTCTGTCTGTCTGTCTGTCTGTTTCCCTCTGTCATTCCCTGTATCGTTCCTTTTGGCTCGGATTCAGAGTTAATTCATTCATACACGGTTCCAAAAAAAGCTTACAAACTTTTGGGATTCCTTTTGCATTTACACTATGGCCGTTTTCTTCCTGTTCTCAACAGTGTCACAAAAATGACATCACAAACTAACAAACCTTTAAATCGTTGTGTGTGTATATAGCATTCATGCTATTATATTTTTAACCATCTTTAATACTTCCTAAATCTTTCAAAAGGCCGTGTTTTTATTTTTGAATAAAAGAATCAGGCAGTAAGAGAAAAATGAATTCTAGTCCATAACCTTCTGGTTGTGCTGAGAACAAAGATACCAGACGTCCCTTGCTTGGTAAACATTTTTCCATTTTATTAAATGGTAAAAAAAAAAGAACAAAAACAACTTCAGACATTTCTGAATTTACTGCTTATAAAATCTTATAAGAAATCTTAGTCATAGTAGACTAACAGACTCTGGCTCGATAAAATAATGTTATTTCTATTGAGCACATTGATTCATCAGACGGAGTTTATAGTTGGACAGTTTTACAGTTGTATGAAGTGTTGAATTGTCACTTAGTGTTTCCTGGAATTACCGCCTGTAATGGGCTCTTTTCCAGTACTTTATAAAAAGCTCTTCCTCCTCCCTGATATTTGTTAAGCGTGAACACCCAGGCAGGGAGATGTGAGGCTTTGGTCAGAGCGGGGTGCTTAGACACGAAATAGTACATGCTGCCTTCAAATGTTTTTCGATTTTGCTGGAGATCTTTAAGACAAACCTTATATTTATTTTAAGCAACAGCTTAACGCCTCAGCTCTGAAAACTCTTGCTATTGAATGTGTGTTTGAGAAGTATTAAGTCTTGCCCTATAGCCTTATGCAACAGTTGCTCCCCTTTTGAGACGATCCACTAGCACTAGTGTCAAATCATTAAAGGTTTTCATTGAGCAGGTAACAGTTTTGGTGGTGTGGTATATGCCCAAGCCAGTGGTTTTGCAGTATCTCACAAAAGTAGCTGGTAAAGAATTGGTAAGCAGGTTATCTTGACAGGTCCGGTGGACTAAAAGAAATTGATAAAGCGCTGCCATATGCCAACATCAGACCTCTTATATCTGGAGACACATGGCGTGAAGAAGGGCTATCAAATGATAAACTCTACAAAATCATCGATTCAGTATGGAAAAGGCACAGATTTAAAAACCACCTATATCAAGTAGTGTATATAAGATGCATCATAAGCCCTTTGAAGATTTACACATTCATATTTATGGATGGGTGAAGCAGCTTTTGCATGCTGATTATGCAAATCAATTTAAGCGATTGAACACACACCTATAAACTGTCCTATACTTAACACAAAGGGAAAAATTGGTACCGTGAAAACAACTTTAAGCAACTGTTGGGAATACCCCACCAGAAAAATGACAATACTTGCATCACAGCAACGAGTACAGGCTGATCTAGAGACTGAGCACGGAAAGTGAAATGACTTACTTGGCAAATATTAAACAATATGTTTAAGCATATTGATTCACTTCACTTTTTACAACAGACATCGTCACAAAGCAGCTTTACATTGTTACATAAACATTGTAACAATTTAGATTCTATTGTCCCTATTGAGCAAGCCAAATGGCGACAATGGAAAGGAAAAACTCCCTGAGATTAAGAGGAAGAAAGCTGGAGAGGAACCAGACTCAGAAGGGAAACCCATCCTCATTTGGGTAATAAACATAATTAACATTATACATTCAAGCATTGAAATAAAAAACATAGGATATTTGTATGTAAAGATGGGAGAGTGAGCATTTTCAGCATAGCTGCTCATTCCGTCTGATATCATCTCCCACAACAAGTTCACCGCTGGAGTGAAGACCTCGGCAGAAAGAGGAAATGAATTGGACATGACCGTTGTCTGAATGAATGCATAGCATGTATATAGTGTCAGACATGGCGAAAAATGGCCATTTCACCAATTTGTGAAAGTTTTTGAGAAGACTAACCCAAACACAAAATCATTCAGTAGACCTTCGCCAGAAATCAAAACTCCCCATCATTCCATTCCACATTACTTAAAAATGAATTTTGAATTACATATTTAAAAAAATCTCTTCATACAGGACGCTCTGCAGAAGTTGTCGGACATGTTAAGTCTGAGTGGCACTGTGGCTCACCAGGACGCTCTCATCCCCGCAAAGCACCGCAACACCACTGCTGTGCTGGGCTGCCTCGCTGAAAAACTCGCTGGTGAGTACTGAAACACAAACTGTATTCTATTCGATGGTTAACTTAACTTGTTTCCATCTTTACTCTGTTAATCCCATCACCATCACCCCATGAAAGCACTGCTTCTAACCGTTCCAGCCAGGAAAATGTCCCATGAGCTATCATGGCATTAACCCCTCCCCTTCATGACCTTCCCTTATCTCAGATCAGCACAGGGGAGTATGTATCAGATAATTATATTTAGTCATAAAAAGTGGTGGCCTGTCAACCGTAAATATAACCGGTTCACAAAAGTAATGGGACTGTGGTGGCCTAGTGGTTAAGGTATTGGACTATGGTCCAGAAAGTCCAGGGTTCAAATCCTATCTCTGCCACAGTTGGGTCCCTGTGAAAGGCCCTTATCACATAGCTGCTTCCACTGTAAGACTGTATGAATTGGATAAGGGCACCTGGTAAATGACATAAATGTAAATGTATAGGTAGCAAATAAATTAGTTTGTTGTGAAAACAGCCCAAGTCCTAAATGTTCTCAGAAAACAAGTCTCATGCAGCTATGTAGACGATGTGTAAAAAAAAAAAAGCTATTGCTTTTTTGAGAAAAAGTTTGCGTGGTTGAGCAGAGCTGCACGGAATCACTGTTTGAGTTGCGTGGTGTCTTTTAAGGCGTGGTGAGAAGTGACTGCACCTCTCCCACATTTAAGGACTCAGGAAGAAGTGTAAAGTTGAGGGAGCTTTTTCAGCTGTTGGTCCTGGTGAGCTGTTTCGCTCGGAAAAGTCATGTAATTCTCTGGAGTGCAGGAGGGAAAAAAAACGTTTCCGTCAAGAACCTCGTGTTCAGCCCAATGTTTTAAGCCACTGTTTAGAGTCCAGCTTTAAATCCTATAGAGAGATTTCATTACACATTCAACACAACGCAGCTGTAAAATGCGTTACATTTTCGAATCAGCTGAAGCCATCAACGCCCGAGTCGTGCAATATTGACTCTTCCTTTTGTAATAAAAGCGTCTGCATGTTTACCCACACGACTTCAACATCTAAACAAATGAATGCCAAAGCCATCCCACACTACAGTAAGTTTCTTACTAATGAGTTGTAATATAGAAAATCCTTTATTTGAATCCATTTGATTCTTTACACTGTTTTGCCTGGGAGTATTTATATCCTTTGCCCAGCCACCCTTCATTCAGCCGCTTGGACCTGTGGTCTTTTTTTGTTTACTTCCCAAAGCACATGACCATAGATTAAGATCGGAACTTGGACTGACCAATAAACTGAAATGTTCCACTATCGACTGTGCTCCTGCTTTTGGCACCACACAGTGGTACAGTGACTGCCATCTTGCTGCCTGTGTCCCAAGCTGTTTGTCGTTCTCACGCTCCCATTTTCCAAAGCTCGTGAACGGTATCCTGAGATATTAAACTCCTGCTCTATTGAAAGTTGGAGTGAGAATGGAAAATTTACTTCAAATAACATTCAAATAATGTTACCTCTGGCCCTCAGGCAACTTGCTCGTTAAAACCTGCCTCATCTAAACTCCTTCATCTGTTTTGACTTTTATTTTATTGGAGACTGTTTAAGCTTAAAAAATGGCATATTTTGTTTGGTCAGCTTCATTCATTTGGTAAAAAAAAACATTTCTGTTCCTGCATGTCTGGCCTGCAACACATTCGAAAAAAGTTGGGGGAGTAAAGCATTTACCACTTCATAATGTTGCCGTTCATTCACACAACACTAAATGGATGTTTTGGCACCGAAGACGCCAAGTGCTAAAGTTTTTTTGAGTTGTTATTTTGTCCCATTAATCCTGTGCAACAGTACAGGGTCGTTGTTGTCAAGGTCTTTGTTTCAGAATTCTCTATTGCAGACAGACCAGGGCTGCATCCGAAATCTCATACTTCCATACCGTACAGTACGCCAAAGCAGTAGGCGAGAGCATGTAGTGTGTTCGGATACAAAGCATGCTTGAAACAGTACCCGAAAAGTCCCTGGATGACGTCCTCATTTGGCAGCCATTTTTAAGTATGCAACCAAAGCACACTATCCCATCCCATGATTCAACTGGAGCAGCGAAGGCGTTCGATGTTCGAAAATATTTTATATTTTATTATATTTTATAAATATATTAAATTGAAAATATTTTTTGAATTGAACAATATTTTCAAATAATTGTAAATGTTGGCGAATTGGGCTTTTAATGAAATGAATGGAGGCGAATTATTATTATTATTATTATATGTTTTTTGTGTGCGTTCTTGGTGTGAGGTCATGCGTCACATGACATTGGTAAAATGGCGGGCGTAGTGCGTCTGAGGTTCTGCGTACACTGCACACTCGCATACTTAAAGAGCGTACTGGTCGAGCAGTGCGTACTGAGTCGAATCTAGTGTGTACTGTCAAAGTATGCGATTTCGGACGCAGCCCAGGACTGTAGTGCAAGGTGGTCCAATAACCGCAACCTCTTGTTCCGTATCCAGGCCTTGTAGTATGTGCAGCGTGTATTTTTGTATTGGATGTCACTGGTAAAGATGAAGGATGCTTATGATGCAATTTGTGTGTATTTTTCTATAGCAAGAAACTATAGATTAAACTATAGAAACTATAGTTTCTATAGAAACACGTTCCATTTATCTGTAACGTGTTGCAGGTTGGAAATAATGGATTTTTTATTAACAAGTCCTGTGAAGCTTTGTCATATGAAACGTCTTGGCACTGTCTTCCATCGAATTAAAAGTGAATGGATTTTATTATTTGCAGTTTGCATACGTGCCTAGCATGTACTAGTATCTCTACTAGTCCTCTAAACACACACACACACACACACACACACACACACATTTATAGTGCATCTAGCCAGGGATCACTGTACTTTTTTGTCGAGTCCAGAAGAGTCAGATTTCTTATTTTGTTTCGGTAGCTGAATAATCCGTTCTCTGGGTGAATTATTATTATTATTATTCTGTGTCTTGCAGGCCCTGCGAGCATTGCACTCCTCAGCCCAGGAACCCTCGAGTATTTACTGGAGAGCCTGGTGAGCGACATTTTCCTACTGTATAATATCACGCTATTTACACAGCAAAGATTATATGCCACCTTGGGAATCGTGGCAAGGAGACAGAACCACAAGCAGTACTTGAATTAAATGTTTTCACTGTCCTGCAAACTTCCCCTACAGTCCATTCAGCAGTTTTGTGCACGTAAACAAAAGTCTGCAAAAACTGCTGTTCTGTAGCTTCTGCTGGATTTTATTAGCATGCTAGAATACATAAAACAGAAGTAAATCAGTAATATGTTATTACCAGACAGCTTGTTGTAAGCGTCTTTACCACTGTAAAGCTATAAAGCGATACGAGCAGCTCTTTACTACACATAAACGATGGCTGACCTGCTGTGTGACTCATCGCTTTTTAGAGTGAACGGTGGATCAGTAATGATCATCAGAAACAATTGTAATTAGGCAATTATGTAATAGATCTTGGCTAATGAGATTGCACTTCCCCCTACGCTACATTGCAAGCCTAAGTCGATAAGTGAGGAACATTTGAAGTTTGTCTTTTGCGCCCCCAAGGTACCACTTCTAACGCATTATATTTATTATCCGGAGAACACAGGACATGGGCATGAGCAGTTCCCGGATAGCATGGCATTCCAAAGAAAGATCACCAATGTTGCTCTTCTCGTTCTGCTTTGACTCACGTTTGCTTTTTTTTTTTCCCTGTTTGGTTGTTACTTTTCGTTGATGTCGTCACCGTTCACCCCTCAGATTTCGGATACTAATTTTGTAAATATAAGCTTATAAATATTCGTAGACGTTGTGAGTGGTGACCGCTACTGTTGGCTATTTTCTCCCTTTCCTTTCACGTCTTATCTATTGTAATGTCCCAGTAGACTGGGATGTACTAAACGTTGGAGGCTGCTCTGGGATCTGAACCTAGATTAGGCCATTTAAATCTAGACTTCCTCTTCCAATTCTGTTATGTCCCAGTAGCAGCCGCTTGTTGGACTTTTACTTATTGAAATATTTTCTGAGGGCACTAAACAAATGTCCATCTCTAACAGCAAGCGTATAATTTGATGCTTGCTTATTGTAACCACGCCCACTCCGTGTTCTGATTGAAGGTTAAAATAAAATAAAATCCAGTCTGCCTATCAGAACAAGCGGAAACGCTACATCCTCTCTCCATGCCAGCCTAAATATGGACTCTACCCAAGGGGCGTCGTGACCTCCAGCATCCTGAGGTTGCCTGACAGCGGCTCACGTTATGCCCTTATGTAAAGGGAGGCAAAATACAGTCCTACAAATGATCTGCAGGGAGAGACATAACCGTGTGTGCATGCACCCTGCGATGGACTGGCGCTCTGTCCATGGGTTGGTTCCCACCGTATGTCCTGTGCCCTGTGCGACCACCACCAGAGTGCAGGAACTCCCTCCATCACTTGGTCACTAAGAGACGATGTGCCTCCAAGACCTCCCACTGGGGACTGATTTTAAAAACTATTGGCTTACAATCTATTTTGTTACTTTTTATTACTAACTTAAATATTATTGTTGTTTTAAAGTATATTATTGACTTAATTTTACTCTTGCTTTCATATACTTTTAAGTATTCACTTAATTAACATCTAGGCCACCCATGGAGGTCGGGTCCCTTTTTGAGTCTTGGTCCTCCCAAGGTTTTTTCCTTCTACTTTCATGGAGTTTTTCCTTTCCACTGTCGCCTTAGGCTTGCTTATTTTGGGATTGGCCTTTTAAGATCATATAAGATTGTAAATCTGCTTTAAGACAATGCTCCGTTATAAAAATCTCTATAGAAATACATTTGAAGTGAACTGAATTAAATGGATATGGAATATGAGTGAGTTTAATACATCAGAGAACCAATTTACGGTCTAAAGTTAGTCCGAATGCTCTCTCTCTCTCTCTCTCTCTCTCTCTCTCTCCACAGTGGCATGGTAGTGCATGTAGTAGCTTTCGTGAAAAGTAATATTTGAGGATAAATACTGTTCACTGGTAAAGCAGAGCTGCTGGCAAACTGTAAAATCATTTGCTCATATTGTCGGTACAGTGCAAAGTTTCATCATCGTGCTTTTGTGTTTATCTCTACCCTGTTAAATTCTCAGAGCTCGGAGGCTCATCCTACAGTAATGCTCTTTGCCCTCATCGCTCTGGAGAAGTTCTGTCAGACCAGTGAGTCTCTTTCTGCTCTTCTCTTATGATAGTGTAACGTCTCCATGTAGAACAGTGCAGCATAATTATTAGTGTGATTTCAGGTGAAAACAAGCTGACCGTGTCATAGTCGTGTATCGGCGATCGGCTAAGTGCCCTCGAGTCCTGGGCAGATCACACAGACTATCTGAAACGGCAAGTTGGCTTCTGTGCACAGTGGAGTCTGGACAACCTCTGTGAGTGCTCATGCACTGTTCACTTCCTGCTCATTTCCTGCAGCGGGCTTAAAATGAAGCTTATAGTGTCCACTTGTGTAGCTAAAGAAAAAGAGACGTCTTATTCAAGCGTTAAAGGTCTTGCTTTAGGACTCAAAACCACAGCTAGATAGAAATGGGACTTGAATTCAGAGCTTGGAGTTAAAACTGGTTTTAAATGTCTGTGTTTTATAGTATATATGTACCATTTGAAATGCATTTGTATGTATGTTATTTAATGTGTGACTGAAAAATCACAGTGTGCTGCTGCCAGGGGATGTGTGGATTGACCTTAGGGGTGTAGACAACACCTACGCTGTGTATCCGTTGTGAATTTTAATGTAATGTGTAACTGACATTACCGGAGTACTACATAAAATCTAGCATTTATTAAACATGCACTGTGGAATGCAGGTGTATCTGTTCATTATATTCTGTGTCGTCAGTTCTAAAAGAGGGTCGGCGTTTCACGTACGAGAAGGTGAACCTGAACAACATCAACGCCATGCTGAACAGTAATGACGTCAGCGAATATCTCAAGATCTCTCCCAGTGGACTGGAGGTGAGAGCAGAGCGAAAACAATACTAGTTCAGCTTCTTGGAATGCAGAGGTTTTTCAAAAACGCTTCTTTTTAAGGCGCGGTGTGACGCGTCGTCGTTTGAGAGCGTGCGCTGCACGTTCTGCGTCGACTCTGGGGTTTGGTACTACGAGGTCACGGTCATCACCTCCGGGGTCATGCAGATTGGCTGGGCCACCAAGGACAGCAAATTCCTCAACCATGTATGTCCAGGTTATTCAGATGCTCTTTAATCGAAAGTTAATAAGGCTGAGATTGGAAGGTACACCTATTTATAGTGCTATAGTGCTGTGCAAAAGTCTCCGGCCACTTTTAGGTTCTTGTTTTAGGAGTATTATGACCATGTGGGGTGATGGTTAGATACAAACTTGGACTGATCTTCATTCTGGTCTTTGAGCTTTAGAATCTTATTCTTATTTCACCATGTTCCCCTTCCAAAAAAAAAGTGGTTTCTTGGCTGCTACCCCACAAAAAAGACTGTAGAAAGGTAAAGTTGGCACACTGATGAAGCTGCTTAATTGTCTAAATCTGTATTTCGGTAAAGTGTAAGGGGAGATCACACTAAATACTTAGCACTTTAGCTGTTTACCAGTTTTCTGGTTGTTTTTTTTTATATTATATATTATTTATATTTTATTTTTTATAAAGTGCTACAGTAGTGTATCTAGTCTAATGGTGGCAAAGTCCTGTATGCATTTATTGTGTTTACCATTGTTGTGTGTGTGTCTGTGTTTAACAGGAGGGTTATGGGATCGGGGATGATGAGTACTCGTGTGCATATGACGGCTGCAGGCAGCTGATTTGGTACAACGCACGCAGTAAACCTCACTCCCACCCCTGCTGGAAAGAAGGTTGGCACTAACTCCCTAGATAAAACAAAAAAGAACTTATGAGTGTATATATAGGCAGAGTAATAATCAGGG
The DNA here is from genome assembly GCA_036873895.1 of Parotocinclus cabessadecuia. Taxonomy (NCBI): domain Eukaryota; kingdom Metazoa; phylum Chordata; class Actinopteri; order Siluriformes; family Loricariidae; genus Parotocinclus; species Parotocinclus cabessadecuia. Next base: position 18,418 of record JAYJMA010094577.1, read on the forward strand.
CTGGCCGTGCCAAGAGTACAAAGATCATTGTTTAATGACAAAGCAACAAACAGTTGCGCGCTCACTTACATTTACAGCTCTGACATCATTTGGCAAATGCAATTATCTAGAACGGGTGTTCGGCTGGCGCGACAATGAGTTGCTGGCCCATTTTCCTGGCGAATTCCAGACATCAGGCATCTTGTACAAGCATGATTGGCTGTGTTTGAGGGAGGAGAGGCTGGGCAGGGGATTATCCCCTGACGCTGACACAGCTACTCTTGCCAGCACATTCAGGGCACATTTACATCTTCACTCTGTGAGTCCCTATAACCCTGGTCAGGACATAGTAGGGTCTAAGCAGAGGCTTTGGGCTGGACCCCACAGTTCTAGTGATACAACGTGACATTTTATGAACTGGCTGCTACAGTTTGTTAAGGCAAAATATGCGAATGCCCTTCTTGAATTTCCCTTTGGGGTTAGTAACGTATCTATGTGTCTTAGACAAACAGTATGAAGTTCATAAGAATGTTCTTTAAATGCAGTTCTCGGGTTGAGGGAGGAAAGGTCTCAAATAGTATCTTAGGAATTTTTTTTCTCATGTTTCTTGCAGTGTTTTCCAGCTTACAGTATACGACGGGAAACACATTTTCAGTGTTTATCTAGTTTGGTTTGCTCAGAGGACAGACAAAATGGTGAAAAACATCAAACCAAGCGGAAATTTGGCCAGCAGGAAAAGTCTATCTTAAAATAAAATAATTCCGGCTTTATTTCCAATAACTAAACTACATAAGTTTGGTAAATTTAGATGCCCAAGTTTGAGGCGATCTTAATTTTGGTTAAGAACCATCAAAGAACAAGAACTGTTTTCAAGAATTCCACTTGTTTGCAGGACTCTTCTTAAGAGAAAAGAATAAAATAAATTTGTATAAAGATAACATAAAATGAAGACGTATATTGAGACTTTTTTTTTCTCAAGATTGAAGTTCAGAAACAAATAAATATTTTAAGAGGGTTTTCTTTTTTAAGAAACCTTTGTGAATCCTGTCCAAGCTCCGTAACCATGGATTTTGGCTTTGAAACCCAGCCAGCCCTCAGCCTTGTAGAAACAGTTGTTAGTTCATCGTGTGCTGTTTGCTTTACAGGTGATACCGTTGGGTTTTTGCTGGATCTCAGTAAGAAGCAGATGATTTTCTATCTGAATGGGCACCAGCTTCCTCCTGAGAAGCAGGTGTTCTCCTCCGCCACGTAAGCTAGCAGTTTGTCCTCTCCTTGTTTGCAAAGAAGGTGTAGATGGCATCTATTTGAGCAATGCTTTTGTGCCAGTTATTTACGCAGTATGTGCTGGCGATGAGCCGAAATAAAAATTCTTGGCCAAAATCTAAACGTTGAAGGCACATACTGATATAAACCATAAATAGTCCATAAACTGATACCTCACATACAGTGATTACAGTTTGCTCTACAAATGTGTATTTTTAAAATAGACAAATAACATCTAAAAGTTAAGTTGTACTGTCATCAAATACACATGACTAAGTAAGAACCTGGGGACAGGACTAAAATGTTTTTCAAGTCAATTAATTTGGATTTCCTATTAAAAACAGTAATTAAGATATGGATTTTTATCTATTGTAAAACCTAATTTTAGAGGCCAAGAACAACTAACAAATGCTTTTAAGTGTTGTGTGTAGATTTTAGTAGCATTTAAAATTATGTACCTAAAATTTACAGTTGAATGACTGTGTAGGATCCCTTGCTATATGACTATGAATAGTAGTTATTATAAGTGTTATGTACTATGGACAGAAATGGCTCATTTACTGACCTCTTTTTCCAGATTAACTTTTATCTGACAGTCTTACGATTCAATCAATTGTGTACTAAGGCAGCTTGACAGAGGTGGGATTTGAACCTCAGACTGCCTGGTTCATAGCGCCGGACCTTAACTGCTGGGCACAGCGCTCATAGTATGTTTGTATTTTACATTTAGTAAACACCTGGTGTCACTATGAAGTGGAAGTTAGCGTGATTGCCTTAAAGCTCCAGCGCCCCTCGTTTTAATTGTGCCGACTTGCATGTACTTGCAGTGTACATGTGTTTACTGCAGGTGTTCTAGTTTCCTTCCACTTGCCAAAGACCTGCGTTAGGTTCATTTATTCAAATTAAAACGCCCGTTACAAGTTTGTACGACTACATTTACATTTATGTTATTTAGCAGACGCTCTTATCCAGAGTGATGTACAAATAATCCCACCTCTGCCAAGCCACTGCAGTTGGGTCCCTGAGCAAGACCCTTAACCCACAATTGCGTGGATTGGAAGACTGTAGGAATTGTAAGTCGCTCTGGATAGGGGTGTCTGACACAAATGTAAATGTAGTTTTGATGAAACCCGGTACGTGTTGTGAACAACCACTGGTCCCGAAAGTGACATTAAAATAAATGCTGGATTATACACAATTGATTTAATTCTAAATCTGTTTTTAAGTTGTTCTGGATAAGCGTCCTTACTATTTGGTTATTTGTTTATTATTTAATGTCTTGACATTGTGTATCATAATCTCACGCAATCCCCTTTCTTAGCCTTTTTGGGGTGTTATAACTGTGGATCACCGCATTGTAAATTTATTCCGGATCCCCTTGCTGATTCAACCCTTGCCATTTAACCGGACTTTGGATTGGCACTAAGAGTACACCCCCAAAGCTGAGGCTGTTCTGCAAATGTACCATTTGAACACGTCGCAAGAACATCCTCGAATTAAACCCAGGCCCTCTAACACTGTTGTTTGTACCATTTTGCGTTACCAGTTTATCCATTTGCACTGCTATTGTGTTCCTTTTATAAACTGCTCCCAAAAACGAGGGGGGTGTTTTAAAATGAATATGAAGAGGATCTCACAAGAACTGCTGGATAATCTGATCCTGTCCATGGCCCATCACTGTCAGTGTGCTTTGGCACTTTCGGGTGACCATACACCCTATTGAACAGTCAACGTGGGGGCACTCTGGTCCAGTTTGACCTGCTTCTCTTCTCCCCCATGAATATATCACTTGCTTCTCAATCACCATAAATTTGTTTACATTTCATTTGCATAATCACACAACTTTCTGTGATTTTGTTTTTGTTTTTTTTGTTTTTTTAATTTTCCCCTCTCCCTTTGCTTTTCTGTTGATCTTGTTTAATGAAATAAAATCAAACGATTCTTTTTTCGAATGGCTTTATACCCATTTTAAAATCTCCCCTCGTTTTTGTGAGCAGTGTAATTATTATTAAAGTCTCTAAAATCCTCTCTACGTGCCTGCTTCTCCAATCTGAATGGGTCACTGCCTTTTGGGGTCACGTTTTGGCCTCGCATTTTCCTTTGTTCATGTAACCTCTTTTGTTTGTGCTGATTCTCATTTTCACATTTTCACAGGTCTGGCTTTTTTGCAGCAGCCAGTTTCATGTCCTACCAACAATGCGAGTTCAACTTTGGGGCCAAGCCTTTCCGCCACCCGCCCTCTGTTAAATTCAGCACCTTTAATGAATTTGCTTCGCTTGCATCCGACGAGAAGATCATCTTGCCCCGGTGAGTTTAGCTGCTGGACGCTTGCTGCATCCTGAAGCTGTTACAGCATCTCATGTTTCTCCATTCTCTTTCCTTACACTCTCTTTACAATATTGATACCTCAGGCACAGACGCCTAGCGCTTCTGAGGCAAGTGAGCATCCGAGACAACTGCTGCACCTTATGCTGTGACCAAATGGCAGACACGGAGCTGAGACCCTGTACACACAGGTACACGCATTAATCATTAGAGCTCTGCAGCGTACAGTAGAGTAAATACACTAAAACAGCACGTTTCTCGTTTTTATGTTTCCTAACATCTCATCGTCTGTGTATGGTCGAACCCTCCCTCTGATGAGGTAGCCCTACATGTAAGGGCGAGTGGAACAGATTTAAAGCTCGAGTTGTCCACCACCTTCTTTTATTATTAAAATTATTATAATTGCTTGAAACCCGTGATGTAGCAAGAGATTAGATTATTAAACGTTAGATTTTTTTCTTTAATCTAGATGTTTAAAATCAAATCGATTGCATGAGCACAGTATGTTCATATACACTCACAGTCCACTTTATTAATACACCTTCGTGTCTGTACTTAAAGTGGCAGTTAATTTTTAAATTGTTCATTAATCATTATGTACGTAATTAATTTTACTATTACTACAGCTTAAGTATGTGTGTGTGTGTGTGTTGGTGTGTGTGTGTGTGTGTGTGTGTGTGTGTGTGTGTGTGTGTGTGTGTGTGTGTGTGT
>JAYJMA010094594.1:0-22684 GCA_036873895.1 Parotocinclus cabessadecuia
TGCCATCGCGCAGGTGGAACATCTTCACCCACCCCATAGGCGAGTCCCCTGGGGCACCCGCCTTAGATCCCAGCTCAGTGCCGCGAGATCTCCAGCCACGTCTGCGCCTATCCCAAGCGGCCAACCCCACCAGCGCCTTCCTCTGTGACCCCGGTCCCGCTTGGCTAAAGATGACGCCACCGGCTTGCTTACTTAGTCATTTGCACTTGGCTGACCAGGTTTCTGGATTTGCTGGTGTTGTTCAGCAGTATGGTGGGATGTGCAGATTGGGTTTTGGCTTATACAGTGGTTACAGTGTGTGTAATTACAGTGGACACCAGTATTACTGTGACTAGAGATGTTGCTTCTACAAAAGTTACTTGAGAAATTAAGTTTAATAGTGCTTTGATAGTTCTTTGAGCACTGGCCAGTAGACCACAAATAATTCTTTTATCAGATAGGCATTAAAAATTATTAAATTGAAAGGTTATAGAAATGTTGTGTCAGACCTGTGTGTTACCTTCACTCAAAATCATTATACAGTGATTGTTAATAAGAATCAGTTGTTATGATTGATGATGCCGCTTTGCCTTCTCATCTGCTCAAGATCGACTTGCCTTGAAGCAGAATTGTTAGTGCTTTCAAAATGTGAAAAAAGGTGACACATTTCCTATAAATATTATAACAATAAACTGTCCACGTATGTATTAAATATGGTAATTACTCAAAAAAAAATTGCTCTAAGCACTAATGCAGATTAAAACTCTCACCAAGCAAATCAATCCTGAACACACCACTAACTGTGCGTGAAAAGCTATCAGTGAACATTATAGCTATCCTAATTCATGGTTAGAGGAAAGACACAGGAAGTGGACAAGGACAGGCTCCAAATTTATATTGACAAACATTTTCAGATCCCATTAAGAACCCATTTCGTATATAATATTGAAAAATAAATGAGTCCCAAAGGGGTTAAATCTAGAAAGTAAGCCACAGTCTTAGGGGTGAAAGAAAGCAAAATTATTTATAAAACTAAAAAAAGGAAAGGATGGGCGATTATATTCTAACAGACGAAATATCTGTAAAGCAAATATATGAAGCAACAATATATTCTGTTATATCTGAAGCCGTAATGTATCTGTGTGTGTCTTATACATGATTAATTAATAAAATCATTAGGTTTACAGCAGCAATGCAAATCATGAAAACATGGCAAAATGGAGGTGACATCACATGATGCACTCGATTTGTACACTGCTTGTACACACCCCATTCCGGTAAGTAAGTTTTGTTCAAGTGTAAAACAGATTGGAGTGTGAGAAAGAAGATAGAGAGGAAATAAATACAACCAAAGCAATAAGTTTTAACAGTGAATTGGACTTTCCAATAATCTATAGTACACCACCATATCTCACTTTCTGGTCTTATCCAATAACTGGTCTCTTACTGATCAAGCACTAAAGAGTAAAATATGAACATATTTGGCAAGTGAGTCATCAACTTCATTAATCCATAGGCTTTTTGCTGTCTTGAATAAGAGTAAACTACTAAAACTGACTTTCCTCTACGTCAAATGCTGTAAATTCAATCACCCCAACTACAGAGGGTGTTGCTTCCACCTGCCTGTATGCTCTTTACAAACCAATCTGAAAGGCACACACTGTGAGAAAGCATTCACATATTTTTCTCAGTTGTCTGCCAAACTGAAATGGTGGCTGCTCCCACTTTAACAAGAGTGACTTCTCTAACAAAAGCACCACAACCATGTTAACAAACCCACCAGCTGTGACACTGATGGATCAGCGAGAGTTTCCCTTCCTCTTATATAGAACATTTAGCAAGATTGTGACAAGGGATGCTCTGAATGCTACACACAAGACTGTCTGTCTTACTGAAGACTTTCCATTTACACAGTATTACTGTAGCTAATTAATGGTGCACTTACACCTAACTATATCCTTACACTCAGTAACCTAAAGCAAACCTTCCTTTTTGTGCTCTTGGGTTTTTAAAAGAAAGTACCAGGTTTTTGCAGAAAGGAAAAAGAGAAAAGCAATTTTTACTATCATCACTTGTTTGGTTCTAAACTTGGTATTTGGTTGGCTTAACTTAATCATAATTATATAACACACACACACATAGACACAGTCATAAACTGCACATTAAATAACTGCACAAGTCAAGATCTAAATTATTTAAACAGAACAAATGAACAAGCAGTTCTCATAGCAGATGTGCTGGATAAGGAAATTGCCAGGTGTGAAGAACTGTGCAACTTTAACAAGGGCCAAATCATTACAGATACAAAACTGGGTCCTACCACTGTATACTGTTAAAAGTGCCTGAAGTAGTGGCCAAAAGTTTTGAGAATGGCAGAAATTGTGCTTTTTACAACATTTAATTCATTTTTTCAGTTTTTATGGTGTTAATTTGTATTAACTCTAGATTGTTAAGAGTGACCAGAATTGCAAATATTTACAAATCAATTCCCTCCAATAAAAATGACATTATTACTAAAATTACTGCATTCCAGCCACTGCATTTCAAGCCTATAAAATGTCTGCTAACATAATTTCAGTGATAGTCTCATCTAAACTTATCAAATGTTAATCAGGGCATGCTATCAGCTGATAACAGGGTAGATGTGCATTTAAATTTTCTGCTGCTAACCATGGTTACCTCCAAGCAAACATGCACAGTCATCATTGCATTGTGATTTCATAGGCAAGGTCATTGCGGTTTGTAAGACAGCACTCCATCAACCATTCATCAAACTATCAGGAACTTCAAGGAGAGTGATTCACCTGCAGTGAAAAAGTCAGCAGTGCACTCAAGAATGTCAAGAAAGTGTCAGGATTGTCTCCTGAAGATCATGCAACTATGAGATCGGGTCACCACCAGTGCAGAGCTTGCTCAGGAATGGCAGTGCATAGCGAAATGAAGGCTTTTGAAGGATGGCTTGGTGTCAAGAAGGGCAGCAAAAAGGCCACCCCTGTCCAGGAAAAACATAAAGGACAGAATGACATTCTGTAGGAATTATAGGGATTGGACCACAGAGGACTGGGGTAAAGTTATTTTCTCCAATGAAGCCTCTTTAGACTGTTTGAGACATCTGCAAAAATGATTATCCAGAGAACAAAAAGTGTGCACTACCATAAGCCCTGTGTCATACCAACAGTGAAACATCCGGAGACTATTCATGTGTGGGGTTGCTTAAGGGAAGTGAGTTTGCTCAAAAGTTTGAATAGGGAATGGTAAACAACCCCCAAGAACAACTTCTCTCAAAGATGCAGAAGCAATTTGGAAATGAACAATGTTTTTTCCAGCATGATGGAGCAGCATGTCACAACGCAAAAGCGATAACCACTCAGTGAACTGTGGCAGGAGGAGAGAGAAAGAGAGAGAAAGAGAGAGGCTATGAATACTTTGTGACTGTGTGGAATTATTGATGCCATCAGTGCTGAATGAATATAGGATCAATAGCTCTGGGTGTCAGATAGAGCATGTTATTGATCACAAAGGAAAACATCAATTGGATGCATATACAGTATATCACACACAGCCACTACACTTCTAATCGGTTACACAGCCACACTTTTCAATTTTTATATTAGAGCATTGTCTCAAAGCAGCTGTACAATGTACAATGTGATTGCTTTCTAATATCTAAGGCCAATCCTAAATCGAGCTAGCCTAGGGCCTAGACTTAAAAGGGACTCATCCTCCTTGGGTGGCATGGATGGTTTACGTAAGAACCAACAATTAAACCAATTTATCCCGACAAATAAGTTTGTAGTTATATTTTAAACTAAACTAAGTAAATATTAACAGATAAAATATTAAATATTATTATCATTTAGCCCAGTACACAGAAACGCAGCTGGTTGTAATTTTATCTGAAAGTCTATCCAGGTGTTCTCTTGGAGGTCTCGTCACCACACAGACAAAGGGAGCGGTTTCAGAATAGGAGAAAGGAGAGAGAAAGCAGCAGGGAGAATGAGAATGCATGCAGAACCAAGAAGAGAAAGACCAAGATCAGTTGTATCAGATAAAGGGTCACAGTTATTGACAATGTCATAAATCGGTCTCCAGTATCAATAAGTCTAGTTAAGATGTCTGTTATATAATAAGAAATGGTTTAAACAATGGTGTACATTTGGTTATAATTATAAGCAAAGAGGGTACATACACAAATATGTACAAAGTAAAGTACTGAAAAATTGTGCATTTGGCTATTTGTTTGTGTTTTTTTGAGGGAAATGGAAATGAAAGCCAGCCAATCCCCTCATACATTCATCTTTGTGGATGAGGCTGGGTTTAACCTGGCAAAAACAAGACGAAGGGTGAGAAATCTCATTGGGCAGAGACCACCTGTGGATGTTGCATGCCAGAGAGGGGCCAACATCACCATGTGTGCAGCAATGTCCATTGATGACTTGCTCTTACATACACCGGTCATTGGTCACTATAATACAAAAAAGGCTCATTTATTTTTTGTATAACCTCCACAATCAACTGGTGCCAGCAAAGGGAAGAGGAAGAAAGGCAAGAAATAACCCTATGTTTGTGCTCGTCTGAGACAATGTGGCATTCCACCATGCTAAGGCAAATGCAGACTAGTAGAGGAGATTTTCTCTGGAGGTAGAAGATGTACGACCATTAACCATAGAACCAGATGTCCTTACTGGATGCAATGAATGCTGGTTGTATAGAAACTTCTAGTGAAGACTGTCAAGTCTGGATCAGACACTCCAGGAGGCAATTCTTTAAAGGAAGTAGCTGAATATGCAGGTGTATGGAAGCATATGGCTATAGGAGTCTATAAAGAATGGCAAAAATCCCAGTCTACAGGAAAGATTTTGTAGAGGTACTACATACTGTTAGGTACATTCCAGTGACTGGCAGCTGGCGACATTTGTTTTGGCCAGTGGGTACAGTATCACAATAATGTGTTCATTACTAACACATTCATTTATTACAGCTCTACTTTGTATTATAGTTTATCAAGTCAATGCTTCATTGATGTTTCATTCATTCATAGTTAAAAAGTCATTTTATTTAAATGTAGCCTACTTTTTGGGTGACAATTTTTAAATACAGATGCTCAAACAGACGAGAGAACAGAAATATAATGATGCAAAAGAAAATTTGCACTGCAGGTTTACATCCTCAGCATATGTGAGAAGAATATAGAGAGAATTTATCTTAGTATGCTTCTTATTGTGTACCTGCTGTCTCTTACAAAAATAGCTGCAGGCAAGGTGGACACTCTTGTTGTAAAATGTGTATGCTAAATTCTCCCTTTCATCTGTCTTCACGCTCACTTTATTCTTCCGCTTCGTGTTTCTCACTATAATCTATCATGCCAGCGATTATTCATTCAGTTCAGAAATTTACAATGGGTAATATAGATTTCTGATTTCCTAAGATATTAATATTGTTATTGTAGATTATATATATATATATATATATATGGCCTATTGAACATAGTAATTTTGCTATCATTTCTCTAGCATTCGCTAACATTGAGTTCGGCTTTCATCAAATAGAGTGCTTCAGTCTGAAAGGTCATGGTCTCATCTGTGCTTTAAATCATTTATCACATGGCATCAGAATTGCAAATTAGACTCAGCATTGTTCCGAAAGGATGACGTATCTTTCTTACCACCAGTTTATATATTTACATTTAGTAATTGATCAGACACTTTTATCCAGACTTGTAACTGATGTTATACAGTAAACTGTCCACATAATAAAGTATAACTTTATATGTAATAATGTTCTGAACAGTTCTCTGGATGATACTTAAAGTCTGAAAAATCCTTTTGTTCCCTACAGATTTATCCTGGGCACTATTGACCATTGACTATTGCACTATTGACCATGCACTAGTAGTACAATCCATAAGGAAAAGCCAGGTACATTCTGGAGTAAACTAAATTGTTTTAGTGCAGTAAATGCAGTTTATTTCAGGTGTGGAGTAGTTGGTGATCTGAAAGGTGATTTGTTGTAAGTTTATGTACTAAAACAAGTTTATATAATACTATATATATTATATTACTATTATGCAAATATAAAGGTGTTAACTAATTATTCAACTAATAATCCAACTATGTATTTTACTAAGCAAATTGTAAGCATCAATTCATAATGCATAAATGCAGCTGAAGAAATATGTTGCATTTAAGATTACTTCAATCATTAATGTGAAACATGACATAATACAATACCTTTGACAGCTACAAATCATGGTAATTGGTACAATTTAAGCAAGTGTGAAAGGAAGTGCTTAGGAAGTATCAGCTTGGCAGTGCTTGGACTTAAGACCCTTTAACTTCGTTAGCTTATTGCTATCGTCTTATGCTGCTAATGTGTTTTGCCGTTTACCTGTAAATGCTCAGATATTTCCGCTTGGGTACTCTACCATACCATTCTCATCTGACACTGGAACAAATGAAGCAGAAAAGATGCAAACACGTGTGCGTGTGCGTGTGTGTGTGTGTGTTAGCATTAACAAAATCATCTAGGCCAAAGCGAACAAGGTGCAGATAATTCAATATTTTAATGTGTACATGTTTGATGTATAGCTGTGACTTCAGTTCCGCACTTCTACAACTCCCAAATTCCAACTTTATACCACTTCATCTAAACCACTGCATCTAATATGTTTCCATGCTAGATAAATAATCCATCATAGAGTGCAGCACATTTTCTGGAGCATTCAGTAGACAGGAACCATTATGTACTCTTATTTATCTACAGAATAAAAGTACACAATACTGGCATTGTGGTGCTGAAGTGCATACAGCTGGCTTCAGTTTAAAGTGTTGCCTTTAAATAAGTGTCTGTCATTTTGAATGCTGAAGCTTACTTCAACAATACAGACAACTGAACGTGTAAAACTGACTGAAAGCATCATTTCCATAGACACATGCACATGCAATCATAGTCTTTGTATTGTCACTCTCAAACCAGAATGCATATGCAATCAGGCAGAGCTACAAAGAAGTGTTGGGGAGGCATGAGTTTGTTTGGCTGTTTGAAAACGTTTTGGCTTATTTGTATATATCTGAATTTAAAGTAATTGTCATATTATTGTGTTACATATCACTGGCACTCAAATTATTTTTCTGATGTACTTTTCCATATCTTCAATTAATTGAGAGAAGCTGAATTGCAATGACATTGTAAAAGCAGAATTTATCCCAGCATGAATGAGCAAAGTGTACTGGCTGAGAATCATTTAATCAACCTAATATATACAAGTAGAAACAAAAGGAACACAATGATTAGCAAACTTTATCCTCCAGTTGTTCACTTAAAAAGTAAATGTAAATCTACTTCTATTAAACATTTTCACTTTATATTTTTATTACAGTCGTTTCAGCCTCTTTTCTTTTCTTGATGTGATTTTTTTCTGCAGTATGTTTTACCCCAGTCAGCTCCAGAATAATTACTACCATAATCACAAAATAGGCAATAACCCTAGAAAATCAAATAAATAAATTAATGAATAAATAAACAGCAAACAACAAAATGAACTGAAATATGCTGTAGACATACTACACAAAAAATGCTACACAATGTCTTCAAATACTGTAAATAATGTGTTAAACTATTTAAAGGAACATTTCACTGTAAACTTTTAATTAACCTGCAGCTAAATTCTACTTAATGCACCACTTTTACACTTATTTACAAACCATTTTGTGCATTTATGATAAGTATGTACAATATATATATATATAAACATGTAAATATGTAAAAACAATCATAGTGATTCATTTAAAGCACACCCCTCCTGAAAAACTGAGTTAACATACAGTGCAAAGGTTATACTAAATTACATTTAAGTCCTTTTAAGCATAGTTTTTAATAATATATTGCATATAACATATCACACATAGCATATAAAAATGGCAAAATTTTTGTTGGTGTTTTCACTATTTTTGTTAATTCAGTGAAAATGTCGTTTTTGTCTGGGTAAACAGACCATCTAATGTACAATATTTTTATTACTTGTCTACAACACCCCCCACATGCACTTTGCATAAAGATTTATTGCATATAAACATTGCCGATTGAAAGCAATTTATTCAAGCATTGAGGGAAAGGTCTTTCATTCCTTCATGAGTCACAATACAAAAGGCCTACAGTGATGAGTAAGGAACATCAATAAGCACTTCAAAATCTAATTTAGCAGGATAGAGAATATTGTTCATCTCAAACAAAGAGCTTTTTATGAATGTAAAGTAACTGAATTCCTTAGAACAATGATGGGACTCAACCTTCCCTAGATCCACCATAGAATCTTGTAGATCAATATTTAAGCTCCCAAATGAGATAAAAAACACACACACACACACACACACAAAAAAAATGTAACCTTTGTTTTGCAACGTTATTACGATTTTTGTCTCTTTTATTACTTAACTTACTTAACCAATCGACTTATTCCATAGCTGTAGCAAACAGACTTTATCACTCAATTTGAAGTTGAAGTTGAAGATTCTAAACTAGAGCATAGTTACTTACAGTGCAATTCCAGTACATAAAAAATCGTCATAGTCTTCATAAAGGCACAGAAGAATATTCCTTGAAAACTAACCATTACGTTATGTCTCCGTCTAGGGCTGGGATGACAGAATAGTCATTAGAAATGAATAGAATTAAGAAATTAATGACAAAGCAAAAAAAAAAAAAACAATAACAAATTACACATGGTATAAACAACTAGCATCAGCAAACAAAATTAAAAAATCTGACTCAGTGTTCTATAGCTCAGTAGCTATTTTCAAACTATTTATGAAAAACAAGAGTTAGAACAAAGCAAGCATAAAACACTCTCTACATATCAGCTCATTTGGTTGCAGAGGTGGGGACATCGATGACAACTAAAACATGCTCAGCTGAGCTGGCACCACCAGGTGAGACACCCCCAGTTATGGAAAGAGAATAACAACACGAAATGATCTGATACTATGGTTTGTAATATCCCCACACATAAAGTAAACCCCAGAAATGTGTGTTAATAACCAAAATAACTATAGCAGTAAACCCAAAGAAAGGATGTAAGTAGTTATTTTCTTTGACCCCTTGGTATGACTCCTCTCCAAGTAGAACTGGTCAGCCCTCGGTGTATGAAGCACTTTATAGTGTTTCTTATTTGGGACAAAAAACACCAAAGGATTGTGGCCTGTAAAATTGTGACATACTATTTCCGATATACACCTCAGAGTGCTGAAGGCTAAGCAGCAAGGTTTCTTTCTCCATAGCAAGTAAGAGGTTGCACAAAATTGCTTCGTAAAAGTGGTCAAGTATTTACGGAAATAATGCTGCACTGCAGAAACTGAACAATTTTTTAAAGGCTTCTTTCTTTATAGCAAGTAAGAGGTTGCAAAAATTGCTTTGCAAAAGTGGTGAAGCATTTATGGAAATAATGCTGCATTGTAGAAACTGAACATTTTCAGAACACGATTGCCATTTTTTCCTCAGAATGGTAACAATTGTAAGGCAGCATCATAATAAACTGAAAGTATATTTGCCAAGTGAGGCTTTTAAGGAGATACTAATTTTTTTCATCAATTTAATCACCAAGTGTTATGATAGAGTCAGAACAGAAGTTTCATAACATCTGTCAAAGAACAACTAACAAGAATGCACTTAATATTTTTAAATAATTATAAAATAATTGGAAAATAATTATTTGAAAAATGATTTGGACCATTAATTGAGACATTTTACTGTACATGGGCTGTTGTGTAACTAGCGGAAACCGTTACAATTACAAGCTTATGACATTTAAATACTAGGTGCAGCATTCAAGTAAAGCACTACAAATATCCATGTCTGTACATCAGTTGTTTTAGTGTTCTACATTAGTTTGTGTTGTTGTTGAGTGACCTTATTGGAAATAAATACTCCCTCATTTCTTTTAATTTAGCTAGTTTAAGTTGCTAGTACCGACCCCCATTTGCGTTCAGAATTGCCATAATTCATAGTGGCATACATGCAACAAAGTGCTAGAAACATTCAGGACTTGTGGTCCATATTGCCATTAACATCAGGGAGTTGCTACAGATTTGTTGACCAAATATACACCCATGGTGTATATTTCCCACTCCACCACACAAATTTTACTTTTAAAACTGGTGAGTGTGAAGCTTTGTGACATGGCACATACAGTATAAGATAGTAGTACGCAGTGGTCATAAAAGGATGGGCATAGTCAGCAACAGGGTTGTGGCAATCTGATTATGGTCTAATTGCCTGAGCCATGTGCATTTCTAATGTTGTATACCTCAGTTTGAAATGCATTGTTTCTTACATTTGATTGGCTGATTAGATATTTGCGTTAATGAGTAATTGAGCAGGTGTACCTACTAAAGTGGCCGGTGAATAATTTAGATATGAATAACCACAGTTTCTCTGTGACTACCTCAGGTGGTCTGTCCCTTTTCATTCAGTCTCTCAGTGAGAGCTTGTATATAAGTAAAACTGCCATCTGCTAGAAAGAAAGCAGGTATAAAGCATTGAAATACAGCTTTGAAGGAAATCAAACTGTTCTGTTTTATATTGAGTGTATCATTTTGAATTCTTATCCTGTATGCCACAGAGCTCATTTTTAAGATGAAAAAGCACCAGTCTTTTTCAGTATGGTCTGCTGTACCTCAGTATAGAAAATCCTCAGAACATATCTTACCCACTCAACCACATAATTCACACGAAAACAAAGAACTTATTGTTCTGTTATATTGGGTTTCATGCAGAAAACCTACTGCCGAGACAGATACTTTGCTTAAGACTTAAGATGTTGTTCTGGGGGACTTGAAAGTTAAAATGTAAATAATATTCTAAATCACTCATGTGCAGCATGAATATAAATGTGTCAAAAACTGAAAGCGCAAACATTAGGTCTTCCCCTACTGATGTCATTATTGAGCACATTTAGAAACGTGTGAATCAGCAATGTCTAATTTCCGGCTGTCTAAACAGTTTAATGGTATACAGATTGCTGGTTACTTTATGTTAATGAAGGTAATTATTAAAGAACACCATTAGCTCTTATTATACTCTGCATTAAGATTATGCATTAGGCATTGCATAATCATAAGGCATTGATATATTGTTATTCTACATTTTTGGTCAATACCTATTATTATAGAGTCAAATGTTGAGGTAAACTTTTTAATTTTATTACTTTTTTATTCATCCTGTATGTATATGCGTATGTGTGTGTCAGAATCTAGTGACTTAACAACTATGACTGTCATCAAAGCATATATAGATTATATGATGATAGTGCTGTTGGAAATTAAATATATAGCAGCTCAGAAGGAATTCCTTTAATGCCTCTGACAGGCAGCCCATACTGATGTAGAACCATATACTGTAAGTTCATATCCGTGTATTCATTATGATAAAAACATGCACAACCTGGTCCTAGACCAGTACATTTACTCAGGCCTGGTGTCAGTGGGTCATTTGTCCAGGAAAGGCCCCACCCACCAATCTTCATGCCCCACTAAACCTTTCTGACTGAAGCACCTTTTATTACTGTTTATAAATACGGTTGATTGCTAAACCATGTACAGTCAGTGAAATATATGCAGTAAACGTACAATTATATAGTTCTGGCATCTGATGGCTTAACAGAAAAATTTAAGAGATTTAATAAGAAGATTCAGAAATGAGTGGAAGGATACTGAGTTGATGTGGTGGCAGGGCCGATTGATGGGTATCACTGTCTCCTCACATCAAGAGCGGTTTGAGACATTTCTGTGTGGAGTCGTTTTGGTCCTAATAACCGGTTGCTCTGATTAAACGAACATGCCCTATGTTACGGGACTGTGGTAGCCTAACGATTAATATACTGGACTCTGGACCAGAAGGTCCAGGGTTCAAATTCCAACTCTGCCAAGTTGCCACAGTTGGGTCCTTGAGCAAGGCCCTTAACCCACAAATTGCTTGGATTGTAAGACTATATGAATTGTAAGTTGCTCTGGATACGGGCATCTGCTAAATGCTAGAAATGCAAGATATCACCTTGTGGGATAAAGATGATTCTGAGAAAGGTCAGGCTCACAGGACCACAAACTACCAGAGCTGGGACCACAGTCATAAAATATGGCTACAAAACCATATCGTTTGGACTTCAAATCTACAATGCATTCCAGCATGAGAACCTTATCCATTTTTGAAACATGGTGTAGCTTCATAGTTTAGGCCTGAATTGCACAGCTGGGATGACTTGCTGTCAATGATGGAAAAAAAATGGAAATATTAGCAAAAGGAATATGTCAAGACATTTTGCCAACTTCATCTCAAGATCAAACGAGTCATGAGGCAAGACAACAACTCAAAGCACAAAGCCTTCTAGTTTGTATGTTCTCCCCATGTCTGCCTGGGTTTTCTAATTTGGTTTACAAATTTTCAAGCATCAGTGTACATATTGTTATATATGTCATTTTATAAGTCCGCTTTAGGTGATTTCTGATGTTAAATATTTACCTGTTATTAAAAATCATCAGTTAAAATGGCCTTATTTCTACTATAATTCACTAAATCAGGTTCCTACTGTGGCATAAGTATACATATACCAGAGTGACTGTCTATTTAAGCAATCTTCAATGAATTTTAGAAGATTTAAATTGGGCAGTTGACATAATAAGAGGCTAATTTATGTTAATTTATATACATTTTGGATAACTGTACAAGCTCAGTCAATATGGAATCTCTACAAACATGAAAAAACATGAAAAAACACAGTTTGAACATCAGGAAGGAGCCACGATTAACATATGTAGTAGAATAATGTAGCTTTAGAAAGGTATACGTTTGACAAAATAAGTTGGTGAAAAGTTGTAACCCACAGCTGATTTCTTTAACATGGGATGGCTGGCCACCCCACAATTTCATTAAAATGCAGCATGAAAAGATTACCAAAGTTCTGTATCTATATTAATCATATATCTTGGTGGCAATGTTACTAGACTTGATCTTTGAATATGATGATACATGATGTAAATGTAAATGCAAATGTCAAGAATACTGGCTATAAATTTCTAGTGGTTTAAATATGTTAGTTCACAAGATTTGCCTGAGAGGGAGTAGGCCCAGTAGAATTTGTGCTTAGCACTGCAGTGGGTGTGCAGAAGCAAGCTGGTGAAAGCTGGGAGCTGGGAGTCTGGCTAAGAGGTAAGCGTTGTTTATATGTCAGTCATGTAAGAAGTCAACACTCAGCTACAAAGAGTCATGAGGAGGTGGTGCTTGTATAGTGCAGTTTCAGCATTTTCAACTCCAACTGACTTAACTAGCCTGCAGCGGTAATGTAAGTACCACATCTTTCTTAACAAATCATCCCTCACACATCCCTCACAAAATACTGTCCACCCCAAATCAGAAAACTTGGTACAGCATGAAAAATGCTTATAACACACACAATGTTTCCTACATTTACTTACATTGTAGACAGTATGAACCTGAGATGTTTTATGTTTTGTCTGGTCAGCTTAATTATATTTGCTAATAAGATTCAGATTCAGAAAACTTTATTCATCCCCTAGGGGCAACTGAAGTAAAGTAAATAAAGTAAATAAACATCCATTCCTGCATTTCAGGCCTACAACACAATTGAAGAAAGTTGGGACTGGGGCAATTAAAAAGCAAGTAATTAATTAAAAGGGCAAAATAATGATATGATGTGAAAAACGGATTGTGATTGTAATCATGATTTGGTGCAAATCAGCAATGATGAGCAAACATGGATCTCCAGTATGTCATCAAATGAGTGAGAACATTATTGAAATGTTTAAAAACAATGTAACTCAAAGATAGATTGGAAGAGATTTGCATATTTCTGTCCTCTACAGTGTATATTATCATTAAAAGATTCAAGGAATCAGGAGAAATTTTAGGATTCAAGGAACCAGGGGTAATTTCCATAATGTCCGTAAATTACAAGTGCGCTTTACAACTTACAAATTACACATTTTATTTTGTAATTACAAATTACAATCTTAAGCTGAATGGCTCTGCAAATGGCACTGAAACAAGAGATTGCAATAGGATTACTATAGCAATCTTTATCAAGCAACTTAAAACTTTACTTTGTTAAAAAAAAACCTTATGTCCATAATCGGCAGAGATTTCTCTGGTCTCAGAAGCACCTCGGATGGACCATCATACAGTGGATATGTGTTGTGTTCAGATGAAATAGTACTCCATGTCTGTATATATTACATCTAGATATGGAAGCCAGGTTCTGTCATGGTATGGGGATGAGTCAGTGCCCTTTGAAAAACAATTTACACTTTTGTGATGGCAGCATTAATGCAGAAAAGTACACTAAGAGTTTCTAATATTTTCTTGACTATAGTCGAGACTGGAGATTCACAGAGCATAGGTAGCATCAGAAATGGAAATTGATGACTCTGTTGGTAATTAATGTACCAAACTCCTTTGTGTGCCAGCAACCGAGCCCCAGGATCAAAACCACTCATTCTGATATTTGATGCCAGAGTCAGGGTGGTGCAAGTGGAGAGCACTGTACTTCCTGGCCCCTATTCCATCTGAGTTAGAATGTTCTCCCCATGTCCACATAGGTTTTATCAGCTACTCTACATCTGTTAAGGTAATAGGTGTATCTAAAGTTGCTTGGTGCCCTGTCTAGGGTGTGTTCCCACTTTGTACTCTGTGCTGCTGATTATGCCCTGGCTCACCCATGACCCTGAAATGGTGTAGAGATGAAAATAAATGAATGATATTTGATCTGAGCATTATAACAGCAAAATTATAGACAAGTAATTAATTTGATTAATTTCCATAAAACTAAAGGTTAAACCAAAATAAAGTGTAAAGAAAAATCAAGCATGTATAAATAATGATGGAAGGAACAAAATATTTCAAGGAAAAAAATAACAATGCTTCCATAAAACTATGAATCATCAACCAGTTCACTGACATTCCACAGGTGTAGACATCTATCTGGGTGCTTTATATTTTTTAAGAGTGTGTGAATGTGAATGAGTCCTAAAGACAATGTAATAAGGCCATCAGATAAATATGATAAATATAAAAGCTGCTTTGTAAATGTGCCACTTTATAAATAAATTGTACCTACACCTGTATTTCAACAAAACAGGACTATGTTCTCTGTCAAAATAGGAACAAGATGATCTTGCCACAAAAAAATTACAAAAGGTAATAAGTAGAGACATTTCTCCCAGCTACACTCAGACCTTTTTAAATAGGATTAACCGTACAGTCGGTCGGTCACTTTCGGTCACTTGATGAATCATCGATCTTCACACATTTCTGTCTTTCATAGATGTGATCCATGAAGTATTTCGGCAGGATAGTGGAGTAGTTTGCCATTGCTTTCTCCACCGCTCCCCATTTATCCAGACTTGGGACCGTGCAGCTGTTTTCAGTTACACGGCTGGTGTGTTTGCATACACAAGTCAATGATAATTTAGAGACACCAATTAACCTAACACGCATATCTTTAGACTGTGGGAGTAAACAGGTGTACTCGGAGTAAACCCACGCAGACACGGGAAGGACATGCAGACTCCAAACAGAAAGAACCCAGGAATCCCTTTAATTAAGGCCATAAAATAGAGTGGAGAACCACAGAAATCTATAGAACCAATCACAATGCCATTTGAAAAGAACAAGTGCAAGAAAAACAACTCGATGGTGTGAATGAATTGATTGGTTGACACCTGAATAGTGGTCTTTTCTAGCAACACGGTCCTTTGTATTCTCATATTACCAAGGTTGACAAGATGGATGATCTGAAGTTTTTGGAATGGTTCTGGTTCTGGGTTTCTATCAATCAAAGGTGTGTGTTTTTATAATTCAATTGTTTTGTAATTAAATTTCATTTCAAATTGAAGTGAACCTCAAAGGTTATATAGTTATATATAACTATTTATAACTATTTAGAGCCGAGCATCACCCAGAAGCAACTTAAACACTGTCTAGGTCCACTGCCCCAACTGATAAAAAAACTTCCTAATGTTGGCATGACTCAAAGGGGACCCATCCCCCTTCGGCAGTATCTTTCTTAAGTAACTTAAATATTAACTTTCTTTATAAGCTTACAAAAACCAAACCGATTCCAGTAATATCACGTCTTCCTTTTAGTGTTTTAGCAGAGGTCTAACTCACATTGTATTCACATCTGTCAACATCAGGTTTATCTGTTTATCTTAGAACAAAAAGAGCTCTCTTAAACAAAACATTTCCCAACCATGCCAACATTTTAGTTATGTTAGTGTTCAGTATAACTATAGGAATTATAATGTGTAAAACAATGTGCATTCCAGTCCATTTTCTGGCTCTGTTTTCTTATTTAAATTTTGAATAATTACCCATTACTGTGCTTGTTCCCATTTCACACTTAGCACAGACACATAAATGTACATTAATCGTTTCATTTGTATTCATTTCCTCTCATAACTAAGACGTAGCTCAGAGGTAAGAGCTTATTTCTTACATTTTCAGCAGCATTTAACAGACGCCCTTACGATGGGCGATGTGGGTAAGGTACTCAAGGACTCAAGAGTGGCAGCTTGACAGAGTGACACAGTCTCTTAACCACTGAGCCACCACAGTCCCACCACAGCAAGTCCTGAGATTCTGGATTGTAAGCAGTAAGCTTCTCTAAATTGTCTCATGTTTGACTCCTGTAATGTCAAATGTATTTTTGGTACCATTTTCTCCAGAAACATCTGTGACAAATCTAGTAACAAAATACATAAATGACAATCACCTCTTTCAGCTTTTCTGATTCTGAGGTTCTGATTTATTATTGGATTTAGTTTATTTAAGTCGCTTCAGCAACAATTACTATTCATGACAGGAGCAGGGGTACATTGATTCTGGTCAAACACATTCACATCGGGGCAATTTTACCTACACCTGTATTCACTGTTTATGGACGTCAGATGCTAAAACAGCAGTTCCTCAGTACCTGAGTAGAAAACTTGTTTTTTTTTCCAGAAGCATGTCGCATAAACATAAAATTTGACTAGGCTGGAACAAATATTTGCTTACTAGTACACCATTACTATGTTAGTACCATTGTTGCAGAACGATGCACTGCCCTCATGCCTAGTTCGGTAAAAGGGTTCTGCCAATCTTAGGACCATGTAGGAAAGGACATATTAAGTAGATGATATTTTTCTGGAAGCTGTACGGAGTGGAAGCACATTGGAAGAAACCTTTGAAAGACGGTATGTGGCATTTCCAGAGGCAGACAGTGATACTCAGTATGAGATTTTTTTTTCTCATAGCCTGTTTCTTTCCAGTGGGCAGATGCAGGCATAATAGGAGGAAACATGAAGAGCAGAAATCCTTCAGATTTCCACAAACCATGCTTCCACCCACTGATTCCTTATCCAAATGCAAATCCAAATATCCAAATCATTCAGATATGCATTGTGCTGCAGGAAATCGCCCTTCTTGACACGTTTATTCCTTCCATTTTTCATTGTCTTTTGTTATCTAGGCAGACTTCAGAGGAGGGTTTCATAGCAGTGGGTGGTAGGTAGTGATGCATATCGTCACTCTCTCGTATGGGAGGTACTGATACGCTGGCGCACCTCAAATTACCAGGTACAATGTCTGGTATGTTCCTTTGCTGTGTTTTCACTCAACTTCTTAGCTTGTATGCAAAATCCTACTCACTTTTTCTTCAATTCTGCATCTCACATGTGAGAAATAGAAATGTATTCCCTCTTTCTGAGATGAATGCTTCAAATTGACGCCCACATTCTCTCCCCAGGGAATGCTGGGACAGCTTTTCTCATAACGCATAATGGCAGCAGGCTGCCACTGCTGAGATCGGGTTAAGTGGCTAAACAGAACAGCGCAACAAGCCCCTTAATGCTGTAATTCTTATATGACTTAGAATAATACTGCTGGTATAGGCAGCATTTGTGACGTTGTACCGTTTGCTTTTTTTCATGCCTGCATAAAGGTTCCGGTTTAGGCATGATTTTAGGGTGACGTAATAGAGTGTAGTATCTGAGCACTAAAGCTGAACATGTGGAATTTAGTCGCATGCAGGCACAGATTACATCCATTTTGTGGATAGAAATCACAACGAAAGAAAGAAGCAACAGTCTGGTGCAACTGTAGATATACGCAGGGCTATTTTTCAACCATCTTTGGTCCCGCTCTTACCTCAAAGGATGAGCACTGTGTGTGTCATGCCACTTTGATATAAATAGCCAACTGCATCCCATTTATCACCACTAATTACAGTGAAGTAAGTCATATTATCTGTGAAAAACAATCAGTCGAGGGGTCATTACTAATGGGACATTATTGAAGCATACTGAAACTAACAAAAAGGATAACAAAATTTATTCTGTAGATACTTATTTTTTTTCATTTCATTTTTCATGTTGTGTTATTATTATGTTTTCTCTAAAATGTTCCACCTGTTTTAATATGTTCTCTCTGTTAATATAATATTTATATCATGTTAATATAATATTTGATTTAAAGCATTACTATCAACCAGTTAACTAGATAAGTTAGTTCAATTCTTATTCATATATCATCTAAACCCAAAGAGGCTGGGTCTCTTTATGAGCCTTTGGCCTCTTAAGGTATCATCTTTCCACTGTCACCCTATGTTTGCTTTCGGGATTGGCCTTATAAGTTAGAAGATAATCTAAAACTGGAAGTTGGTGCTACAAAAAACGACTTTTACAGAAACATGCCACGTCACCATCACATATACAGTGACTGTCTAATTTTGCTATCCCAGTAATATCCGGTGTGGCTGCTGCTTCAGAGTCAGCCTGGTTATTTCCTCTGTGATGTTAAGGGATATTTTGTGTAAATGCAGCTTGAAAAAGTTTGGCTTTCCTTTTCAGGGCTTATAACACATACGGAAAGCTTTTTCCACATTTTGTTATATTTAGATTAAATTTGCCAAACAAATTTTGTTTTCACTTTGTCATTATGGGATACTGAGTGCAGATTGATGGGGGATAATTGATTTTTAGCACAAGACCTCAACCAATTGAACCAAGTAAAAGGTTCGGGACTTTAAGGACTTTCTGAATGCATACTATGTGACAAAAGGTAAGGCAGGGATTTGGCAGGGCATGACGATTTAATACGCTCTATATACGTTCAATATGTCTCTGTCTTTGATTAGGGCTAGAGATGATTTGATTGGATACTGCAACAGCACACTTTAGGTGTTAGGTGTTTATTCATTCGAACTGAAACCCTTTTACACTTTACAGCTGCATCACTAACCGTTCCCATCCTGATGGTCATTACAGTAGTAACGTGTGTATGTGCCAATCCCATATGCATCCTATATTACATTTGCACTATGATCTGTTCTAATGTGGATGCGTCTTAACCATCTGTGTAAGACTACAAAATGACTTGGGTCTAATCCTGGGTTTAATTTATGGATTTCTTTTACTAATTTTGGTATGATGAAGTCATACGGATGTGAAAATGAACAACAGAAAGCCTATACCAACCGTGCTCAAAGATTTTCTGTCACAGACTGACAAGTTCTACATGATGATTGGAAATCACCAATTCAGAAACGTTGTGTGCCTCGTAATTCAGACAGTGTATTGTTGTGTTGTGTGTGCGCGAGGAAAAATCAATTTTAGTATAGAAAGGGTAATTACCTGCAGGTATTTGCAGTGAGGCCTCATCTGGATTGCCTCTGCCTCCTTCTTTGGTCTCCATCTGTGGCTCGGCTGCTTCGTCCTCGGTGGTTTCAGAGTCTGCGGGTGATAAACAAGCCAATCACGCTGGGAACTAAATCCTGCCAGGCTGAAACGCCGGCTGCATTCAAGCAGGAAAATAGCACCAATAAATAAAATTAACTTCACAGCTGAGGCCGCTGATTCTATTTTGACGCAAGCATGTATATGCGATGAGGTTTTGTTTTTAATCTGCATGGCCAGTTTTACAGAGTGGAACAGCGTGGTGCACACATTCAACGTTTCATTTCATGGAACTACTTCTTTTATGAAACAGGAAAGGACAAAGGTAGAATGTCACTGAGCACAAGGTGAAGGGATGAAGCTCATGGCAATGAGCTCAATGGAAAAATATACAGGTGAGCAAGATGGTCGCCAGTACAGTGTTAATTGAAATGGAGCTGCGTCATTGGAATGATAATAATAATATGGTTACTATTGTGAAATGTATCTTAAATCTGATCCAAGAATGCTGAACTGCTGCTTTCTGGGGAGGAAGGGTTGTCTCCGTTATCAGTCAAAGTGACACTCGTCTATCTCAGGCATCTGTGAGCCCATGTGGATTATTAAAGCAGACATGGCTAGGTGATTAAGACTGCCAGGTTGCAACTGTTGGGACCTTGAGACAAGCATATTAGTGCCAGATAGTCCATTTAGATAAGGTCATCTAAATGCTCTAACTGTAACTGTGGAGACTAGTTAGGCTGATAATTGAGGATACGAGTTAGTGGGTGGAAAATAGGATATACTAAAGAGTGGGTGGGAAAGGCGAGGAGATCAGAAAATAGGGGAGACTACTAAGAGGGTGGGAAATAGAAGAGGTTTGTTAGTGTGAAGGGAAACAGAGGAGACTGAGGGGGTTCGGATAGGTGAAACTAGATAGTTGACATTATGGAGAAATAGTGGAGACCAGTTAGTTTTAAGAAGTAGGGCAGTTAGTGGATGGAAAATAGGGGAGGCTAGTTAGTGGGAAGGAAATAAGGAAGACCAGTAAAGGGGTGGAACATACAGGAGACATACAGTTAGTGGGAGGGAAGTAGAAGGGAATGGTAAGTGGTTGGGAAATAGTGAGACTAGTGAGTGAGAAGGCAGACTGGGTGTTCTAGGAATGTTTCTGGGAAGATTTTCGTCTAAGTCAGCCTAAGCCTAAGCTTTAGTCTCAGCTAATGTCTATTAAGAAGAATGACAAGCACTCTGGATAAGAATATCTGTTAAATGTTAATGTAGTTGGTAAGGGTAAAAATGGGGTAAATGGAGTGGAACTTATTACAATATAATACCTTCCAACAGGTATTGCTTAGGAACACTAAGACACTATTTAACTGTGAACCAAAAAGCTAAAGGTTTTAAGTTCCAGTACTGCCAAGATACCACTGTTTGACCCTTGAGGAAGCTCTCTAACACACACTAGCTTGGATCTAGTTGTTTGGATAAGGGCGTCTTTTAAATCTTGCAAATGTAAGACATTCAGTTTAATGGTGTATGACTGGTTATAAAATGCAACATGTAATTAAACAAATGTAACTCAACAATGGTCTGTGTATATGCATCACAAACATTCACGTTTGACTCCACGGTATTTTGTACTATATTGAATTGTACCATGCTTAAGAAACTTAAAATTTGTATAAAACAATGATGAAGGTTTTTAAATGCATTAAAAGCAAAAGAGATGAGAAAGCTCCATTACCATAACTCTGTTTCCTGCACGAGCGAAATACTTCGCTTCCATAGCGGCAGTTGGGGAGAGGAAAACGAATGCACTGTTACTATGGAAACAAACCCCTCCCCCACTTAGTAAATCACACATTCCAAATTCCTGTACAAATGTGCTGACTGGGCATTTATTCCTTAACAACACTGACACTGTCGCGTAACTCACATGTACTGTATGCTGATACGTGTTCTGGTTTGTGTTGCTTTGCACTGGAGGTTTTTTTTAAACAGTGATTATAAACACATTGTTTTTAAGACAGAATTAACCTCAATTCCATTCCATTATTAGGTGCATTTATTACCAGTCACTGTCTACAATATACAGTACGTGTTTACCTTGGGCCTACCTAATTAGCTGCATAAACATTAAGCATCCTGTCCTGAAATGTATCCTCTGCTCATGTGCATACACATGTCTGTTCATGGACCTAAGCTGGAATGATGATAGTGGTAAATACTTATAATTAAAATCAAAATATGTTCAAAATCAAAAGTTTGTTAAATGTCTGATTTTTATACTTGGGTAAATAAAGCTTTACCCAGTAATAACTGATTTTCTCTTACTCTTACATTAATTAGCATGGTTTATGCATAAAATAGATCATCCACAGTGCTGTGCAAAACTCAATTACTTAATAAGCAATGGTATAATGACTTGCTATAATGTCAATGGAATATAACATATTGTAGACAACTGGGCCCAAAAAATTCAAACTTTGATTCATCACACCGTAATACCCTGTTCCATTGCATTCAATTCCAATACTTTTAAACCCCTTTCCCATTCCAAAGTAGTGGTTTCTTGGCTGCTACACTTCTAAAAATACCATTCCTGATCAAGCTACTTCAGACTATAGAAGCATTTAATCGGCATCCGGATGGAAGGTGAGGTCATACTATATCCTTCCCAATGTTTTTTTCCCATTTTAAATTACAGAATACATTTTTTGAATAAAGCGACTGAGAAATAAACAATTACATCTGGTCATTATACCATTGTGGTGCAGCATAGTGGCTAAGCGGGTAGCACAACTGCCTCACAGCAAGAAGGTCCTGGGTTCAATCCCAGGGTGGAGCAGCCTGGGTGTTTACTGTGTGGAGTCTGCATGTCCTCCCCGTGTTTGTGAGGGTTTACTCTGGGTACTCCCACAGACCGAAGACATGCGTGTTAGTGTAATCTGTGTCTCTAAAGTGTCCTTAGTGTATGTCTTGAGTTGTGCTTGACTGAGCGTGTG
>JAYJMA010094613.1:0-22679 GCA_036873895.1 Parotocinclus cabessadecuia
AAATATCACTGTGTTTGTCCCCTTTTTTATCTGAACCATCAATGATTTATAAAGGAAAATCAGGAAAATTAACAAGGCTGCCCAAATTTTCACCCCCCAGTGTATAACCTGAACTTATTTTATACCATTATTGAATATCACCAGGCATATTTACAAACTATTTTTTTACTTTTCATTTTTTATTCTTGTATGATGAAAATAATCTGTCTGCCACTCCCAGTCTCAGTTCTGACTCGTTGTCTTGACTACAGCACTAGCCCACATGGCTGCCCACACCTGATTTTAGAACAACAATTTGATGCTGAGTTCTGTACTTTTTTTTTAAATAATTGTCTGAACCAGCATCTGGGACTTTGTCATCGCCACCGCCTCCTGCCCACCACCTTATAACCCAGGGAGACATAAGTACTAAAAATAAGGACTGAAAGTAGAAGATGTGCATGTGCAACTACAGTAAAGGGCCACTGAACAAGGAAAGTTCATACTGCAACTTTGAACTGACTGAAAAGAAGAAACAGAGAGATTAAGTATTTATTTTATTTTGAAAAGCGAGTTGGAGAGTGTATTTTCTCATAATTATAGTTAACAAGATGGTTAACGTAATATTGACCTAAGAAAATATTATAAAAGAACTTTACCGTATTTATTTGAAGTAACAATTGTGTTATATAAAGTAACATCAAGGGAAGTGTCATTAATTCTTGGCACGGTGGCATGATGTTGTTACATATTTAAATAAAAAAGAATAGATAAAACAAAAAGTAAACTGCACCCGTAAAGTCATTGTTGGAGATAAACTGTCTCATTCATTTGAGGTTTCAAAACAGGCTGATGAATATGTGGACTAGTCACATGAGGACTTTCACTTTTCATTAAATCTGTCTCTAAAATAGTGCTTGAATTAAACAGACTTTTGTTGGTAAATTTAGGTGTTTAATAACCTGATCAAAAAAAAATAGACCGGAATGCAGGAAATTGCATCTAATTCATTATAATTTGTTTTCATCCGCCAGTGTGTCCCTTCACATTAAAAGTGCTTCCGACACCCCTGATCTGGCATATTAAATTTTTTTGGTTTGTTTGGTTAACCACCGGCACCACAGTACCACCCTGAACTTATTTTAACATTTTGGCTCAGACGACAAAAGTGCGTACTGATTAATGCTTGCTAATTTAGCACAAAACGTAACCATGACACCCTCCACTGAAGCAGTAGTGTCAAACTAATGATCTGTGAGATGATTTCACTTGATAATCACTTGATAAAAGTCTTGCTAATTAACTACTTAGTCAACAATTAATAGTTCTGTTAATTGCCTTCTTGAGGCTGGTTGACACAATCTAACAGGCTCACAATGGCATTTCATTCACCAGCGCCCTTGATAATCATGTCTAAATTGATAATGACAGTAGATAAATGTGTAAATGTGTGTTGTGGCCTTAAGACAGACTAACCAACACTAGGTAACTAACATTCTGTCTGAAGAAAAGCAGAAATGAATCCATAAACTCTTATCCGCTCCAGTCCACCTGATTGAGCATATGAAGGGCTTGATGAATTGACTAATGACCCATGAATTGATGGCTTTCTTAACAACATGCTGCTCATTAGTTTCTGTAGATCAGCTATTGGTTCACCTTGGAAAATCATTTCTGTACATCAGTGTTTCTGATGTGCCTTGTTTAGATTTTAACAGACATACAATAATAGAAATCCAGTCTACGATTAAACACAATACTGTTTTCGAGCGTAGTGAAGGCATTTTTTTTTAGGAATACCCAAAGTCTGAAGCTCCTATGCTGAACATATAGTGTATAATGAAAAATGCACTGCCAATTAAAAGATTTCGAACACTGCTAATCTCAGTGGGTTTTTAATCCACGGTTTATTTAATGTCGTCATTAGCATCAGTGTTCCAGTATATACACACACACACACACTGTGGAAGGAAACCAGAGTACCCAGAGTAAACCCACACATACTTTGGTAGCAGTGCGCATGGTTTTCAAGCAATATCAACCTCCTTGTAATCATCTGACCAATTATGGCAGCCAAAATCTGGTGGTCCTTTGATAGTGATCTCTGGGTTTGATTGAGCAGCTCTGCCTGCTGAGGTATTCAGTAATTGGTTGCCTAATGATTTCTGCTGATTATCTCTGGACAAGGTCTCTGTGATGGAGAACCCGTTAATGGCTACTTACGACAGGTTTGCCCATCAGATCTGGAGACCGTGGCGACGCTCTTGAATGTAGAATGTAGCAAAACATATGTCAGTAGACAAGGCACTGTGTCATCTCCTAGGTAATCGCATGCATTGTCACATCCACTTGTACCCAACAGATCTTAAGGATTCCTTCTCCTTCATAGACATGGGCATTCACAGTGTGATTTGGTTTCTACCCACGAGCACAAACAAATGTGCAAGACAAGAATGTAAGATGTTGGAAGAAAGGAAACTGAAGCTAAATATGTGCTCGGTTGCACTAAGGTACTAAGGTTTGGTCATGGCCAGTTAAATTTTGCATCAACATACATAATAAACTAGATTTTTTTTAACATTTTGGGAAATGTTTTAATTATGCCAAAGTTTGGTCAACTTTTAGGGCGATTTGCTAGTATAGTCTTAAATGGCTTGTCTAAATGTTTAGAGGGGCAGCACAGTGGCTCAAAGGCACCGCTGCCTCACGGCAAGAAGGTCCCGAGTTCAATCCCAAGGTGGAGCGGTCTGGGTCCTTTCTGTATGGAGTCTGTACGTTCTTCCCTTGTCTGTGTGGGTTTACTCCGGTTTTCCTCTAAAATGGCCCATAGCGTGTGACTCTATGCGTGACCCTGTGTGTGCCCTACGATGGATTGGCACCTTGTCTAGGGTTGTTTCAACCCTTGTGCCCAGAGTTGCCGGGTCTGCATAGGCTGGCCCACCACCGTGTGGATTAGGCGGAAGATAACAGATGGATGGACAAATATTTAGGAGGAGAAAAGGAAAAAGAAAACAACCACGAGATGCACACATATTACCAAAATATTCTGGTTTAAAGCTGCTTCGCATCGACATACTGTGTAAACAAGGAGCTAGTCGCAAGAGGTAAGGAAAAATAAATGCAAGTGTACGATCCTAGCAAACAAGACAGCCCTAACTGAGGACCAAAAGCTAAACACAGAAGCAAAACAACTCGCACGATAAAAGTTGGTGCTAAAGGTAAACGCAAGATAAAACATGCCAACGCTAAGCACAGGGACTGAAGAAGAGAGAGCATAACAGTAAGAGCGCTAACACAGGTAAATAAAACTAGCAAACAGAGCGTCCTGAGAACAATCACAAAGAACAAGCGCAATGAACAACACATATGGGAAGAGTGCCGCGACCAGCATTACAAGGACCCGATCAGACAAGGAACAAAGGAAACGGGTATAAATAGATGCAGACTACAATTAAGCAGCCAGCTATGGATGACAAAAAGTTTGAAAACTGTACAGGATCATGCAAAAGCAGCCTGAATCTTCATAACACAAACTCTTACAATCTGGCTTTTCTTAGCAAGTTAGCATTGTCTGTAACCAGGACAGCATCTCTAAGGATCACCATGTCTCACCATGTGTTGGTGGGTTTCACATAAAATAATTGTAGTATAATTGAGTTTGTCTGCATTGCTGAAAAATTAATGAATGAAAAAAAATGTTATCACGCCTTTCTGAATGCAGTCTACTTGTAATTCTGTAGTGTGCATCACAGTTACGGTGATCTCCTTCTTAAATTCTTAAATCACTACATAATAAGGATCAATCCTTTTAAAAACAAAGATCTATTTCAGCAAATTCGGTTTCATTTTTTCAACGCTGGCACATCAAAAACATAACGGATGCCATTTTCTTATACTTCATAATTAACTTCAGAGGACACTCAGGGCGTGCTACTGAAAAGAAGAGAAGGAATTATGATCAGGCAAATAAATACTTAACAAATGTTCTGTGAAACCAGAGGTGATAAAGTTTATTATTTCCCCTATGATAAGATCGGATGGCTCCTGGATAACAATCAGCCCCAATACCCAACGCCAGCTGGCTTTCTTGTCTGAACAGCATGGGAAATACAGTCCAATCCTGGCTCAGGACGTGAATTTTCCTCATGTATTTGTTACGGCAAAGGCACCACCTTCAGGCTATTTCCACTTAAGCTGCTTAGCACCATTTGGCTACATTTTCCTGTTCCATGTAATTACATTCCACTTTTTAAAACTGGCTGTGAAAAGACAGCAGAAACGTAGAGAAAAATGCAAGCACCAACCAAAAACATTATCATATAAATTGGCTAGGACTTACTGAGGGAAAGGCCAGGGTGCTCTGCTTCTTGCTACTGTGTTTTATTGTAAAGACAGTTCTGCTGCCCTTCAGCAAAACTGAGAGAGAACGTTTATTCCCTTTACAGAGCAATGGAGCTTCACAAGTACCCCGTCTCAACTGGGGAGGCTTTACAGTGCATTCTGTGGTGCTGAATCTTATCCAACACGAAAAAAGTCAGAGCACATCACCCCAGTTCTGGAGAGGCTACTTTTAAGGCACTTCATGGTCTAGGACCTGGCTATTTAGCAGACCTACTCATCCTAATCATCCGATGTTAGACTTCTTAAGGTTCACTTTGAACATTATGGGTGGGGGGGTGAGGCGATGTCGCTCATTCAGTGTTGCCACCCCGTGTTCTGGAACTCTCTTCGCTCTACCAGTTCCTTCATCAGTTTTTTTTTTTTACTAAAAACTCATCCATATATATTTTATTCTCATTTTCTTCTCCTTCTGGTTGTGGGTAAATGTTACCCTTGTTATGTAAATTAAGCTGTAAAGCGACCTTGGGTTCTGTGAAAGGTGCTATAGAAGTGTAACATATTATTATTTATGATGCAACAGTTATCATACACTCATAAGTCTGTACAACTGTTGACGGGAGCCAGTGAATTTATTGTTGCTTGTAACTAGGCATTTTACCATAAACAATAATGGTTATATTAAAACCAATTTCCCACAAATATCCCATTTGCCTTTCGATTCGTTGTCATAACAACCCCAGTCCCTAAACATTTCTTAATTATTAAGAACCTACAGCTGTATATTCATGTCTCATCGACTAGTCTTTAAGGTGGACTATGGGCCAGAAGATCCAGGGGCGAAATTCCACCTCTGATCCAGTTGGGTCCCTGAGCAAGACCCTTAACCCACAATTGCTTGGATTGTAAGACTGTATTAATTGTAAGTCACTTTGGATAAGGGAGTCTGCTAAATGTGTCTGCTAACTCTTATCCAGAGCGACTTACAACTTATACAGTCTTACAAGTCAAGCAATTGTGGGATAAGCGCATTGCCTAAGGACCCAACTGTGGCAGCTTGGCAGAGCTGGATCTTCAGGTCCAGAGTCCAGTGCCTTAAACGCTAGGCCACCACAGTCCCATACCTTATACCTTATTGAAAAGTCTAGGCTACCCTTCAGTGACAAACTCTCATTAATGCACCAAGCTTGGCTGACTGTATTAATCTTAGCCAGCAAGGGAAAGCTAAGAGGATTGTGTTAGTTTTTTCTTGGATTTGCTAATATTCTTAGCAGGATAAGAGATAAGACAGAAAATAATGGTTCAGGAAACATTACGCATTCTGCTTTTATATGATAGCATGGTAGTCATGAGTTTTGAGTATTGCTGAGCTACATATTGAGACGCTTACATTCGTTAATGGATGTGTGTAAATGTGTGTGCTGCATGCGCATGTTCAGCATCACTCTCATGTTGGTGTCACTGACTGATGAGATAGCAGCCTTTTGCATACCTGATTGGCTAGTCAGTAATTGCATACCTGCAAAGCAAAGCAGACCTAACCAGTCAGTTCAATCCAGAGGTAAGTGTACCTACTAACTTGTCAACTAAGAGAACCTTGGTAGCCTACAATGCGGTGACCAAATGAGCTTTTGGTTTGCTTGAAAACAGAAAGGGAATGTGGGCAAATTGTAAGAGTTATTTCTAGAATAAAGTGGTGAGAGGAGTGAAAATGGGAAAGCTTTAGTTTAAACAAGTAGTCTGGGTTTTGGGTTAGGGGGAACGAGGATAAAGAGTGCTCTCTAGTGGTACAACCAGTTCCTCCAGTGAATACACATCATTTGAAATGCGGCCTGATTGGAAAGCACACTGAATAGAAGTTAATGAAATTGCAGACTGTGCCTTTGGTTAAAATCATATCCATTAAAATTTATTCGGATAATTAGAATTATAAGTTACAGGGCCTTCAAATCAGATCAACACCCCATTATCACAAGGAGACCTTGATTAAAATTCAGGTCTTTTGAGGTGGGGCTTTGGCCAGAGAGGGATAAAAGCTGTAAAGAAATATGAAAAGGACACTTGTATGTATCTTTTCTCAGAAAGAGACACTGGGGCCAAGGGTTGAGGAGTTCCACTACGGTCACCTTGTTTACAGGAGGGAGACGGGCATGACTGAAATTGTTCTGTGAAGATGGAGTGAGAGGGAGCGATAGAAAAAAGAAAATGGATTTGAAATAGCTTGCCTGAGACAGAATGTCCTGAAAAATAATTATTTTATTGCACATACAAGCACTGCAGTTTAGAGGTGAATACAAATAAATGGAGATTAAGGCAAGCCTAAGACACACTATGTTTATGGCCAATTGCAGACTATACATGCAAGCAAGAATGTAGATATCCAGTTATGGCAACCCCTAAGTACACCTACTGTGAGATGTATTAAATTGAAGCTTTAACATTCCTCCTCCTGATTGAGCCTTGCTGCAACAGTGCTCATGTTGATCTGATAGTTGGGCAATCTTAAACCCAGTTACCATACCGCCTACCACGTCTGCACATATCAGGAACCTGTAATCAAAGCTTTTATTTTGTACCCTTCTGTCCTTTGGCTTGCAGGGCTCACCTTGTTTTCTTGCTATCAGTCTCCACCTGAATAATACACCATAATCACCCCCATCCCCAAGTGGAACTTGCAGACATGAGAGGTGCTTCCCCAATTACTTAACTCACAGATGAGGAAAAATGACAAGCTGGCATGACCAAGAACTGACCAGTAGATCAGTGAGGATGCTGAATAAAGGAAAGATTGTCACCCATGCCATAATGTGGTGTTTTCCATTTTTCCATGGTATTCTATGTAGTAGTGTTTCCCACTGTAACAAAACTGTTAATGTTCCGCCCTTACCCATTAACGGGTAAGTACTGTGCAAAAGTCATGGACCACATTTACTTGGAAACTTGTATTTGTCACTCCTTAATACTCTTTTTATTGACCTTCATTCCTAATCGAGCCTTTTTAGACTGGAGGATGGTCAATTTTGTATCCTAATGAAGCTGCCAAATTCTGCTTTTGCTCAAGTGTAAGGGAAGGTCACAGTAAATACTGTGTTTTCTGAGTGCGTTCTTATATATAAATAGACCTATAAATCATTATAAATGGTCTTACTGTATGGCATCATATATACCATACCATATGTATACTGTATATGATGTAATGGTGGCCTAAGACTTTTTGCGCTGTACTGAATGTGCGTATGTAAAATCAGTGGCAATTTTCTCTGCATGCTTCTTGGTTCCGGACATCAAAGATCAAACAGTCAGGGCAGTTTAAAATCAGCAGTTTTTCTGCAGACTTGATGATGCACTGCAGTCTATGAGTGTCACATTTAGTTGCTGTGCTGCACCACATGGTGATGATAGACCCTATGGTGGCAGTGTAGAACTGCACCGTCAGCTCCTGGGACAGGTTGAACAGGGGGGCAGGCAGTGAGAAAAGAACAATAGAAACACAGAGGCCTAATTAAACGAAAGGCAAATTAGAAACAGCGCAAATTGGCCAACACTAATCACAGATTCATGGAAACTGAAAAGCCATGGTAAAAACACACAGATCCACTAGCCTAACTGCTAATGCTAATGACAGCCACATACTTAAAGGCTACGGTAAATGAACACGACACAGCTAAGAAGCTAATGACCAGACTGAAGTAACTATGATATAAAAACAGAGGCTGGAAGCTAACAGTTAACATCAATAATAATTTTTACACGTGTGTGTGTGTGTGTGTGTACTGAAGCGTTATGATAAACAAACCACACAGATGTAGGAAATTAACAGCTAAGCTATTGACAGAGGCTATGATAAACGAAACATACAGAAGCAGGAGGCTAACTGCTAACTACTAATGGCTGACACATATACACTGAAAACACACACACACACACACACACACACAACACGGAGATGCAGCTTATAGGAGAGAAACTGAAGCCATAAGAGAGAGACACCAAAGAACAAGAACCAACTAGAATGTGCAGAACACGGAACGTAGATGGTGGGAATGTAGAGACGCACTTATGAGAGCAGATGAAGAAAGGAGGATACACAGTGTATAAACAGAGTCAAGAGCTTAGCATTAGAGCTTAAGTGGGAAGTACCATGGAAAATAATGGAAAATAAACCATAGGGGGAAGCCATGGAAGCATGACATAGCTGCCACTCTGGAGCTGCTATGAACGGGGGGTGGGGGTGGGGGGGATAGGGGTTATGTGAGGGTTGGGGTAGAACAAGGCAGACGACACAGGAACAAATAATCTAACTAAATAACTAACTAACTAAATAATCTAACAAGCTTTAGTGTGAACAAACTGAGAACTCTGCTCAGTAGCCCAATACTTAACAGCTGTGTGTCCACTGGATTAATTTTTTTGGGCCCCGATCTTGCACTCTTATTGAAATAAAGGCTTTTAATTCTTTATTTACAGTGTCATCCATTACTGGTCCAAGTTTAAAGTCTGTATTACTGTAATGCTTTAATTACTGTGATCGCTATTGGATTATTGACCTATTTTGTGTGCAAGTGTAGAAATGCGTGCAGTCATGTCTTGGTAATGTTATCACACCAATTTTGTAAGAAATGATGACCTTGTTTGCTGCAACTTATCTTGCAATGCTCCATTGTAAAAAACGCTATATAAATACATTTTGATTGAATGATTGATCTTACTTTTATTCAACATAGTATGTTATGGCATGTAAAAGTACACATTTTTTGATGCTGCCTATTTCTTCCATTTTGCTTCTATTTTATTGTGAATGGTTTTTGTATACTATTTTTTATACATCTCAATTTATTGGTCATTGACCTGAAAACAGATCTTGGTGCTACACTCTTTTAGCCCTTTTTTAGCCCTGCTTGGTGTCATGTTGCTGTTCCCCATGAGGGAAAACCAAGATTCCTTTGAAAAACCAAAAGAGTCAAATGATTTGCCTTAGCTAACTGAGGTGAAGGGTTCGGTGCTGGTGTAAGTGTAACATTAATTAGCTACAGTAATCATTATGACGATGGAAAGTCCCTACAAGGTTAGCGAGACAAACATGGCTATGTACATCTGCCCAATTAGTATAATCAGAAGTTTATGAGCCTACAGGACAGACTGGTATGTCTGAGATCAAACCTGAAGAGATGGTTGTTAGTGAAGGAGAAGTTTTTAAGCAAAAGTGATTATCTTCTATTTTTGTTTATTGGATAATGTCTTTGACTCTAAAGCGTGGTTCTAGTAATGGTAAGATTGAGAGTGAGAAATCAGGAGTGTGCACTAAATTCAAATGTGTTAGTGTTCCCATTCTTTCTCCCCCTGTCCTGTTGGTGCCTGCATGGAGAATCCAATTAGACACATGGGGGCAGCTCTGAGGATCAGCGTACGATCCCGTTCTGTGCCAAGAAACACTGGCAGCGCTTAGATTTAATTACATTCACAGTATGGTAAACGCTACAGTGCCACGAGCCAGGTACACTCTCCACCCACAGCACACTCAGTCCCAAATTACTTTTATAGTCCTGCTGAGACCTCCAATTCATAAAACGGGTGTAAATTATGACTGCTGGACAAGCTTATCCTCACTGAGTCAGATCAGACCAGGCAAGGACAATTGCTTTACACTAACTTTCTTAATATCGAAGTGTTCTTGTTTTTTGAACGTCTCTAATTGGGATTTACAAAACATACATACTGCAGTACATGCTACTGATATGCTATGTTGTATACTATGTGTGTGTGTGTGTGTGTGTGTGTGTGTGTGTGTGTGTGTGTGTGTGTGTGTATACCTCACCATGTCTAACATGAGGCTGTAATTAAGCAAAATAGCAGTATAATTCAGCACCATTCAGAAAAATGAAAAGCAAGAATGAGGTTTCCGATAAAATGTTTATTAATATTCTTCTGGATCATGCAACAAGCAAAGTAAATTCTCAAAAGTAATTGTAATTCCATTGTAAACCTTACCAAAAGTCACCATTAAATGGTAAACTAGATGATAATCTAAAATCGAACCGTAATCTATATATCTAAACTATAAGAAATCATTTATTTGTCAGGTTTTACAGACTCACTTTTGATATAGATATTGTTACACAGTAGTTTCTAAACTTCTACCATGCCTCCTTTTGTAAATAATAATATTTCTGGGTCCCCATCCCACTCTGATGCATAGGTACATATCCTTATCTTTATATTCCAAACTCCGCTTGAATTAACATTGTTACTCACACAAATCTGCACCGAACAAACAGGGTTAGGCACAGACTTTTTCTTTAAAATTACAACCCCAGGTTTCTGTCCGAAACAAGTATTTCTATTAAACAGATTTATTCACATATAAATGAGTGCTCACAGAAGCTAAAATATTTCATCTTAATCTTTCTGTTGTCCCATAAAACTTCATATATCACCATGGCAAAATGAATACTGGAAACAATGTTTTTAAATAAAAATCAAACTTAAATTCCTACCACTCTAAGATCTTGTATTTACCTTTTACCATGAATTATCTTAACCTTATCATTTGCATGTATAAGGCAGAATATAATTACATGTGCAATGGGTAGTGTCATCTTGAGATTGGATTCACTTTTCAGCTTGAGATTGGATTTACTGTTGGATTCACATGTCCAGTCCAGTGATTCAGAAGCAGCTTTGATTTTTAACAGGGTGAGTCAGAAGTCACAGGAAACATCTTCTGCCAAAACCATTATTGAGTTTTCTTTGTTGATAGTGGTCTTCGAATGACCACTACATGGCTTGTCTTCCACAGTCCAGGTTTCTCTGAATGTGTCTATGAGGGATGCAACATTGCTGCGGTAAATTGGTGGTCTTTCTGGGTGTCGGTTGTTAAAGTTAATAACGTTAATAGTTGAACGGCAGCTGCATTCCCCAAACATCAAAATCGTCAATTCAATCTTCAGTTACCTGTGATGAACAAACAAGCTTTGAACTCGTCCATTTCTGAGACAATGCTGGTTTTCTCTGATATGCTACGTGACCACCTTCCCGTCGGAAATTTGCTGGAAAACTTGCTGGAGTTTTCAGATCTGTCGTTTTCCCTTTTGTTTCTGAAATAAACAAAAATAAATAATAAACAAAACCTGACTCATCCTGTACATGCAATGAGAGATTTGCTGTAACAATAAAGCAACTGTTTGCTAAAAGGGTCGCTTTTGTCTGCCTTGTTAGGATATTCTCAAAACTTTGCAGAACATTTTGCATCAAAACCAGTTAATGACATCTGACCTTTCTTTCAGAGAATGAAGTTGTGGACTGACTTTGGCCATGCAGTTTGGAAATCACAGCTGTAGCACCACACAGCTGAGGTGTAATTCGACGAACTTTCCCAAATGATTATCAGATTTATTTTATAGCCAGCGAGCAATCATGACATTTCTATTCAGAGCCAATATGACCTTAAATTGATTTGATTTGTAGCAAATAAACATGATAACCAAAAATTGACTTATTCAAACACAGACTCGCTGAACAAAAAAAAAAAACAAAGAAAATCTTATAATGACCGATCGATTTTCTGATACTAAGAACAAGACAGGAGGGAATATTTTTCATGACTGAATGGTTCACAGATACAAATAAAGACCTGAATGAAAACAGAGAAAGTCTCAGTCATTAACAGAACAATTAGCTGATTTTAATCACCGATCCCTAAATTATTTTCTTAAAATGATGGAAATTCATGGATATTTAAAACACAACAAAACAAATATCTAAAAATTTTATTCATTTATTTATCTAAAAATTGTTTATTCACTCCACAATTCTTTTTTTATGATATTAATCTGCATATATACAGCTGGAGATTATAATAAAACCAAATTTTACCCTGTTTTCCAAAAGTTACAGCAGAGACTCTCTGCTTTTTGACTGGTCATTTTCGACTCATCAGACCAGGCACCGATTTTTTAAATCTCTTGTTATCCAATTTTGGCCAGCCTGGGTGAATGGTAGCATCAGTGGCAGGACTAGCACCAGGTGTGATTGTCTGCTAAGGTTACTGACAGCCCAAACCACTCCTTTCCTCTGTATTAAACAAGGTTTTTTCACCCTGAGAACTTTTTTTTTCCTGACCGTTCTTTGTAAACCCTAGTGATGGCGGTGTGTGTGAAAATCCCAGCAATCTAAAATACTCAGACTAGTACCAGTCTAGCACCAACTACCATGCTACATACAAAGTCACTTACATCACCTTTCTTCCTCATTCTGATGCTCGATTTGAACTTCAGCAGGCCATCTTGACCATGTCTGCATACATAAACCTTTGAGTTGCTGCCGTGTTATTGGCTGACATTTGCATTATTGAGCAGTTGAACAGCCCAGTGAGTGTATTTATTCATTTCCCAACACCAATAAGTCCAAATGTAATCAATTTAATAAACCATCCAAAACTAGAACTGTGTTAATAAATGCCTTATATGCCTAATTAAAATTTGGTGTTACTTTTAAACATGCATCCAGGTAATCAAGGGGAATATTGTATAGGATGGAATATAAATATTTATGGGATGTTCACTATTAATTCAGTTTGGAATGCAGATCTGCCATGAATTATACAGTTGGGCATGGCTTCAATAGGTGCTGCTGCTTTAAAGTAACATTTATGTGGGAAAGTGTTTCTCATTTAGCAGATTCCTCACTCCCAGCGTTCTCGCTTTGCTTTCTTATCTTGCATCCTTGGAGAAAGGAGCTGACAATCAAGGAAATAAGGAGGTGACATGAAAAATCCCTGATTCATCCCCTTTCTTTAATGTCCCCTCCCCATCTGTCCCAACGGCTCCATTTCCAAATCAATACAGTTTCCAGTGTTTCTTTCTCATCCTTTAGTTTAACTCCCATTGCCACTACAGGGTGCTAATTAGCCATCTCAGTAGGCATCTGCCTGTCTTAGCCTGTAATAAGATCTTGGAAATTGCACTACAAATGACATAATTTTGTAAATTATTAAAACAGATTACAGTTGGTGAGCATATACAGGTATGTGACGGTTAACGTCTGATACACGCTGTGAAATTAGCGATACTACATAGCATATTATAGCGTACCATCGTTAATTAAATCGCCAAGGTTCAGCATTGTTGTTAAAAAATGTGACTACAGAGCCGTACTTTATCTTCTTTGTCTCCCCCACAAACACATATATGAAAACCTCTTTTCATGAATACTCTTTTTCATCTTTTTGTCTTTTTTGTGGCAACATGATTCCTGTTGTATAAACGAAATCATTTAACTCTGGTGGTTTGTAGCGCTAAAATGCAGTTCTTGTTTCAGCTCTCATCAACATCACCACCCCCGAGGCTGTGTCAGCTTACCTTTACAAATTGAAACAAACTCTCAGGGTTGTCCTACATTTCACCCACAGCTCTTGTGCTGCTGACCAGTTTAATAAGACTTTCTGCACTTGATGGGTGCTGTTGCCTGTCTTATTACAGCTGATGTATTACAATAGCTAATATGTCCAGAAAGGTAATATGTGGGTTAAGTAGGTTTATTTGTTTAGTAATAAAGATAGTATCGTTATCAGACCACAGCCGTAATCAACCAAATGTTGTCCTAATAGATGTTATGCAGCAGATTTTTATAAGATTGTCGAGTTTTGCATGAATATAATTCGGATTTTACTTGACTGCATGAAATGCTGTGAGAAAAACACATCCAAGAAACATTGCTATAGGATCACTTTAACATCAATCGATGGTGAAAAGAGACACATCTTAGAAATTTAGATGAATAAATGGAATTAATTTTCTCTATCTGTATAAACAGTTTCTGAGTCATTATTGTTCCTCTGCATTGTGGAAACACATTGGAAATACATGTGGAAATACATTCGGTGCTTGACACACTTCATAGATACATTTTATTAAAGCCGCTTTTACTGGAACCAAAAATCTGGGTCGAGGTGCACTGGTAGCAATATATCCCAGAAACACCACAGTACGACTCTCTTTACTACTTATATGGTCGAAAACAAGTAAGTCATTTTGAACATCAGTGAACATCAGTTCCCCAAATTAAGCTGAATGGAATCGTACATGAAAGAAGTATTCTCCCCTACCAGTCCTGCCTTCTGTCATGTCAGAAACTTACTCTGAAGAGCAACAGTGCTGATCAGTGCAGAAGTTTCAGTAGAAAGCCTTGTCCTCAAAGCCTTGACCTGCAGGGAGGCAGGTGCTTTGTCGTCTGTTTTGGCTGTCTATGCCCTAATTTGAAAGTGGATAATGTGCTGGTGATAGCCAATGAGAACTACCTGTGTTGGTAAGAATTTTATGCTGGACAGTAAGAACTTATTTCATCTGGTCATGCTGAGAACACATTTTAGTGGAAAATGTACAGTCTGAGCATGAAATACATGTTAAGTGCAATGTACAAACAGGCTATATGATCTGTAGACTGTCCCATGTCAATAAACTATTAGGGTCACAAAATAAGGGGATAGCTCAAAATGAAATAACCCCTAATGAAATATCCCCTTATTTTTGTGACTAGTGTAGTTTGGTGTACTTGGCTCCACTGTTCCAATATTATTGTCAGCTTTATTGCACTTGGTTAACTGTGGTGGTGAAGGTACTACGCTTCAAGCCACAGCATTGCCAAACTGCCGCTGTTGGGATTGTTGTGACCTAGTGGTTAAGGAACTGGATCATGGACCAGAAGGTACAGCGTTCAAATCCCACCTCTGCCAAGCTACCACAGTTGGGTCCCTGATGAAGGCCCTAAACCCATAATTGTTTGGATTGTAAGACTATTAATCGTAATTCACTCTATCTGCCAAATTACATGAATGTAAACTGTTGGGGCCTTGAGCAAAACCTTTAACTAACAATTGCTTAAATTGTACCTTGATAGTTTTTAATCAATTGTGTGTTGCCCTGATTATGTACAGTAGTTTATTTTTCTTTTATTTTTATGGCTGTAGGTCATAAACCAAAAAGGATGAGTTCAAAGATCACATGCATACAAAAATAGCACATCAAGTAGTTTTGAGGGACACAAATCAGTGAAGTAATAGAATATCAACCTAAAACAAGAAGAGTCAATAAAATGAAATAAATTAAATGACTTAAATTACATGTTATTTGAGATCACATTGTCTGAAGGTGTCATAAACAGTAATTCTATTTAATCAAGGGTAGTGCATCAAAAATAAAGACTCGTATATAAGCTCACTGAAGTGACGTTATGTAGTTGGGTAATTTTTTTTTTTACTTGGGTCATTGATATTTATATGAAAATAAGAAGATTTATAAATCACTATAATGTTCATTATAATGCATTGTACTCCCAAATATAATTGCATACATGTTAATACTGCTTTTATTAAGCCGACACTACGCTTGTCTGTCTACTTCACACTGAATTCTGTGGTAAATAAAAAAAAAACGAATGCATAAGTTAAAAATTCCGAAAAGTTAAATGTAAGTTGTGTAGTTGAGAAAGAAGGACTGCTTTAAAATGGTACTTCTGCAGTTTATTTGAGAGTCAGTTGTTTAAGTTAAATATCATGATTGGCTGCAGTATATATACTATATAGTGGATATTTCAAAATGTAATATCCCATAATGAAATATCTCCTAATTCTTGTGAGCAGTGTCTATCCGGTTCCAAAGAATTTGCTTATTACTTTTTTGCTATAAATTATTTAGTTGCATGTACTGTTATGTATTATAAAATAAAGAACTGACTGAATGTCACACAGATCCAGATCCAAATGCTGAGACTCTGATGAGGAGGCCTAAATATTTGGAAAACACATCCAGAGTGCACATATAAAGCGCAAAGCTAACTTTCTAGGCTTTCAGACTTTCTGGTGCTGTGTGTAAAGTCCATTGGTGCCTTTACGTTCAGATATATGGTTTTCTGGTGCTGACAGTTCGAGCTTGTGTATGTCTCCAGATGTGTTTTTATCTGTATGATTCCGCATCAGAGTGGGATCTGGGTCTGCATGTCACACTGCACACACCAGGAATGCCTTCAGATTATAGTATAGTGACTTTTTTCTTTGGTTTTATATGTTTCTGTAGTTGGACTATCGACAGCTGTGTGTAGTTTGCAGTTCACTGACCAAGCCTTCATGGCCACAGTCTTACTTTTTGTTCTCAAATCTTGCTTTATTCTTATTTCGACTGACATTTGTGATGTTTCTCAGAAAGCAATCTCTCACGCCCTCTGACCACAATCTATCAATTATTTACGTGCACAATTTAATCCTTCCTCGCATTTACAACTACAGACAAACTCCATTTTATTCCAGTTCTCCATCGTTTTGCATTCTCTTTCATGTCCCTTGCTCCCGTCTTTCCATTTTGTGGCTTAAATAACAACACGACTTTGAGAGCAATGGATGAGGGTGACTGCACGCCGTATCTTCTGGATCTGATGGCATTCTGTATGTTATTCTTTGTTCTTCTATCTGCCTCTCTTGCCTCTCCAGGACTGTGTGTGAGTTTTCACTATGCAATTTCAATAGGTTCTCAAACGATGAAACTTTTATGTTCTAATATGTTGTAATTTGATATTAGGTCTTTGCCAGCCTGCTGTTGTCCCCAAAGGACAGGCAGGCTGAAATGAAGTGTAGAATCTTATATCAATATTTCTATTACAGAAAGTTTCTGGAAAGGCTTTTCTGTTATTGTTTCCACAGTTCCTGGACCATAGTGATGTATAAATTCAGTATCACACCGTAAAACTGTTTCTCCTCTCTAACCTACATCTACTCAAATCCCCAGAGATGGGAGATGATTGTGTTTAAACATTATTCCACCGAACAGAAACACAATGCAGAATCTAATGGGGCTAGATTTACCAGCTGGCGCACTCTTGGGCACGATGAGTTTTTTTTTCTCTTACTGAAAACAGAAATGTGCAAGAATGTATAATAATGAATGTAAGAGTTACATATTACATAATGTCTGATGCAAAGGTTTGGCAATTTCATGTTTTGTGGATTTTGTATATGAAAATAACTTGTGCATAGAGTGGCTTAAGTAAATATGTTAATTGTAATTTCTTGCCATTAAAAATATATTCATCATATTTTATTAGCAATATTACATGTGGAAAAATATTACGAAATATCATATATGCATGGACCTGATGGTCCACAGTTCAAGTCCCACCTCTGCCAAGCTACCACAGTTGGGTCATTAAGCAAGGCCCTTAACCCTAGATTGCTAAGCTGTAAGACTGTATGAGTTGTTAATCACTCTGGATAATGTGCGTCTGCTAAACGCAATCAATGTAATGTAAATGCAAATGCTGTTTCCAAACTTGCATGAATTGCATAAATAAATGTTGCAAGTTGGGCATTAATGTTAACCTGGTATAATTTTCATGTATATTGATTTGTTGACTCTAACGATGCACATAGCAGACATGGTATTTGGTAGACAAATTACAAATAAAGCAATATGGCAGATATAAAAGAAATGTAGTCATTTCGTATATACATATATAAACATCTGATGGTTCTGTCTCGATTTTGTGGCTTTTAATTGATTGT
Organism: Parotocinclus cabessadecuia; assembly: GCA_036873895.1. Taxonomy (NCBI): domain Eukaryota; kingdom Metazoa; phylum Chordata; class Actinopteri; order Siluriformes; family Loricariidae; genus Parotocinclus; species Parotocinclus cabessadecuia. Next base: position 17,864 of record JAYJMA010094613.1, read on the forward strand.
ACATCAATGTCCTGTGACACCTGTGACAGAGTCGTCCTAAAACAGCAAGAACGTGTAGTTCAGGACAGCCATAGAATAAGGTAGAAACTGAATATTTGTACAATTCTTTCCAATCCACTGTACAAGTTCCTTCCCTACAAGACTGCTCCTTCCTATGAGAGGCAGATAATTTGCAAAAAAGTGGTGCAAAGAAAAACAACGTATCAAAACACTTCTAAAAGTAGCGGCAGCGGCATACATAAGACCAATTTAATTCATCTCATGTTGATCTCAATCAAGCGATTAGCAGCATGATGCAGGGGGAAAAAAACTCCATCAGCCAGTGCTGCATCTGATCCACTCATACATGGATTATAGCGCTCCGATGCTAGAACAGAAAATAATACTACTGCATAATAAAAACTTTCACTTGAAATATGCTTTAACTTATTCACTACACTGCTAAGAGGTGATCTACAGATTACCCAAGGTACACCACCAAGCATTGAATGACCATCCCTGGTATTTGTTTTACATTTACATTTAAGTCATTTAGCAGATGCCCTTATCCAGAGCGACTTGCAATACATACAGTCTTCCAATTCAAGCAATTGTGGGTTAAGGGCCTTGCTCAGGGACCCAACTGTGGCAGAGTTTTGATTTGAAACCTGAACCTTCTGGTCCATAGTCCACTACCTTAATCATTAGGCTACCACAGTCCCACTACCAGTGTAGTCACAGTACAATTGTTTGGAGACTGAAACAAAGGCAGACAATCCTAGTTCTCCACTTTTGCATTTTTATTCTGCAGCAAATGTGAAAGATAAAAGCACAACAGATGCGTGAGCTGATCATCTTCAAAGTTTAACTGAGTGTTCGGTGGAAATTTCAATTTGTAAAACTAGTTGGACAATTTAAGAGCCTATCTCTATGTTTCTCATACTCTGCTAGCTAGCGTACAAAATTCATTCTATTCGTCCTTGAAAACCTTTTAACTAAAACTGCTCCTTAGTGTACATATTAATATGAGAATTTATTTAAAAAATAACAGTATAAAGAACTTGAGGCTTAATTCACCCAAGGCCAGTTTGATGAAAAACACAGGTTCCATTAATCAGTAAAATCATGAGGCAACTGTTGCTTAAAGGTTAGAAAACCAGGGACCAGAAGGTCACTGGTTCAATCTTCACGACCAGCAGAAAGAATCCATAGCACTGTCCTACAACCACCATAAAGGACGATTTTACTTTCATTTCACTTTAGTTTGATGCGTTCATTAAAAATAACAAACAATAAATGAAAGATTTCTTGGTGGCTGCTGCAGATCAGTAGTTTCACTTGAAATGGCTATTTGGTAGAAAGCTGTGCCTCATTTATCAGAAGCTACAGATCAGAGAACAGCCTGAATTCACCTGCTTGCCAAAAGCTGAAGGACCTACATATGCACTTACAAACATATGTATTCACATAAAAATGAAACAACAATTGGAAACTATATATGGATCACATTAGCCAGCAGTCAACTGAGTGTAGAGAATCTGTTTAAAATGTTCTAAAACTGCTTTTGTAGAGAGTGGCAAGCAAACAGAGAAGGCACTGAAGAATACATTGAAGAGTAAGTTAGTCTTGAAATTCTGAAACTCATCAGATATTCCAAATGCCTCTACAACTATTTGCAGCTCATCCACCAGACTCCCAATGGAAGGATCAGCTTTTCAATCCGCCCATCAAGTATTACTCGTAGTTTTGCCTGCTTATCTGCCTGCCAACAATGTAAACAGACATAAGTTTAATAGCATTACAGTCAGAAGGGTGCAGATGAGACCAGACAGACAGATTACATTTCACAACACATTTTTATTTTCCTCTATGGTCACTCTTATTTAAAGACAGCTCTGTTCAAACGAAACGTTATGTGCGTAGTGTGCCAATAAGGTATTAAACCAATATGTTTTTATTATTATATTATGCTGCTACTGTGTTTTTGTCACTAAATTATTATAACTGACGCCCCACAACTTCCTTTTTTAAGTAGGGTTTCAGTCTTTATTTATTTATTTAGTATCTCTCATTGTCTTACACTCTGGCGTATCACAAAGGCAAGAGGGCTTTCAATTTACGAAATCCGAAGCATTACATTCTTATATATTAATTGTTACTTGTAAATCATTAATAAAATTAACTATAATTTCAAAACCTTTGTAGAGAAATTATGTGATTAAGTTACTGAGCACAATGGAGACACAATGGAGGCTTACCGGTACTTGGGACTATGCCTTCAAAAAGATCATGAAGCATATCCAGTGGGTACCCAGATATTTTGTCAGTCAGGGGACATGACTGCTTTACTCCAAAATAATGTGGTCAATCTGATTTTTCTCTGACATGCAAAATATGGTCTTCATTTGTACGATGTGGAAACGATCCAGTCCAAACTTTGCGTGTCTGGTGCTGTAAATGATGGCCTAAGCAAAATCTGCTCAAATATGGCTTACTAAAACCTTCATCTAGTCCGCTATTTAAATTTGCACCTAGATTATCAGCCACACCACACAGTCCACAGTCCCTGTCATGTTGATCTGTGCTGGAAATGAAAACCCCTTCATGTTCTAGAGTAGTAAGCTCAATCAATAGTGATTCAAAAACTGCTTTGTATTCAAACCTTTTCACATCAACAAGCTTTACAAAGCAAACCAGGGTGTACTGAAGTTCATGCAGAATTCCCACCACAAGTGGGATTGTATGTTTGCCAAACCAAATCAACAGCTGTTATTTTGTTTTCTTTTTATAAAGTTTCAAATGGGTTACACACTTCAAAGTCATCACCATAAGGGACAAAAGAGTCTTGCGTTCATCTCCAGCAGAGAAGTAATTTTGCATAATTCTGAAAAATGTACCATCAAAAAATCTTAATAGGTCCAGCAATGCTTAAGTGTCTGAATAATGTTTCCTCTGCAATATCTTTGTTCTTCAAGATTCCCTGTAAAGTCTTCAGAATAAGCACATATTAAAAGCTCTTGCTCTCCTGAGAATCAATAAAAACACAGTTCAACACAGTAGAAATGCTCTTTGAAATACCTTCTTCTTTTAAAAGCTGAACCAAGTGGACCATCTGTTCCGAGTGCTGTGCTAATGGGATGGAAGCTGCACAACTGTTTTGCCAAATCATGTATAATGGCCTCACCAACAACACATTTGTTAAGACTTTAATGTTGAATGAACTAGGTTTCTAACAACAGATGCAGATGATGAAATGAACTGAAGCTCTTCAACCAAAGCATCAATGAGCTTAACTGAAGCATTAAAAATACTTTATAGTTTAAGCAGAAGTAAGCCAAGACTGTGTACAATGCACTTTTCAGATCACAATTTGAACTTGTACCCTCACTACCACTGGCCTCTTGCGTAGAGGATTCGTCAATTTATCATTCAGTCTGAATCCGCTGAATCTCAAATACAACTCGCTTGAAATTGCCCAATGATTAGGATGTTTGTTTTCTGCTTTTGAAATGTATTATATACACACTGATCACCAAATTATGGGATATTTAATTTTGAAGTATCCCCTATTTTTTGTGTGCATCATATTTGTCTGGAAGTCACATCCTTCAAATAGACAAAATGCAATTTCATGGCTCATCAGATGATTTCCGGTATGAAAAATGAAGTCATTCTGTAGAACCGCAAATGAAACACTTGAAAGTAGTGATGATTTCTGGCCCTGGACTTTCTTCAGCTGCATGGTATGTGGATAGATGTGTGCGAAGGGCACTCTGACATTTAAATGTGTAAGGGTAACAGTCTTAGAGAAAAGGCTGGATCTGTCCATGACCAAATGTTGCATGTTGTAGTCTGTAATGCTTTACATTTTACATTTACATTTTCCAGCATTTAGCAGACGCTCTTATCCAGAGCGACTTACAATTAATACAGTCTTACATTTTTTTAAGCAATTGTGGGTTAAGGGTCTTGCTCAAGGACCCAACTGTGGCAGCTTGGTAGAGGTGGGATTTGAACCCTGGACTTTCTGGTGCAGAGTCCAGTACCTTAACCGCTAGGCTACCACAGATCCACAGTAGACCAGATACTAAGATATTAAAGTCCTCTTAATTTAGACCATAACTAGTAGTCTACACATAATAATTAAATATAAAAAATACGTATTTATTGGGGGTGCATATGACATTAAAAGGGAGATTATATAATTTGACATTGATCAATATTTTTTTTCTGTCTATAGTTACAAACGGACCAAAAACTGTTTCTTTAAAGTAATTTACTGAAACTTTGCATTCACAGTCTTAACCATTGTGACTAACTACCCTGAGCGCCATGTTGATCTCATACACCCAAACCAACGGTCACAGCATAAATCTCTCTGGAGATAAAATAATATTTCACTAATGTGTCCCTCTCATCTGTTGTTCCTCCGTCATGTCCATCATATCAAGCCTTTAGAACCTCTTGTCTGTGCCTCTCTATCTCGGACCTTGTAACATCAGACTCTCATCAGGTTTTCTCATCAGCTAGTTAAAATCATCAACATATTAACAGCAAATCGCTTAGTGTGGGTTTCTTTTAGAATGAAGCTGTGTTCAAGTATATTTAAATTGCTTCTATGCTTAAAAGATAACAACTTTGCTATTATGGACTGATTTTCCCGGGAGTTCATACACCAGAGATCAGTACAGTACAGTTTTCTTAACATATCACAACTTGCTACCAAGTTTGGTTCAGATCGGAGGGCTAGAGAGGGTTAAGAGCCTTCCTCGATTAAACCATACTGTCCAAGAGTCAATATTACTGAGCAACTTAAACACCTAAAGGAATCTATTCA